>WNWK01047454.1:0-13921 GCA_009830355.1 Cherax destructor | reverse complement strand
CAGTGGGTGTCCTTCCCGCCTCCTGGAGCCCATGAATAAACACTGACTTCGCCCTCTCCTCCTCCCATTGCCTTTCCCTCTGTGACTCTGGTTCCTGTCTGTGCATGTGTGTGTGTGTGTGTGTGTACTCACCTAATTGTACTCACGTAATTGTGGTTGCAGGGCGAGACTCAGCTCCTGGCCCCGCCTCTTCGCTGTCCGCTACTGGGTCTCTGCTCTCCCTGCTCCATGAGCTTTATCATACCTTGTCTTAAAACTATGTATGGTTCCTGCCTCCACTATATCTTTCTCTAGACTATTCCACTTCCTGACTACTCTGTGGCTGAAGAAATGCTTCCTAACATCCCTTTGACTCATCTGAGTCTTCAGCTTCCAGTTGTGTCCCCTTGTTTCTGAGTTCCCTCTCTGGAACATCCTGTCCCTGTCTACCTTGTCGATTCCCCGCAGTATTTTGTATGTCGTTATCATGTCTCCTCTGACCCTTCTTTCCTCCAGTGTTGTTAGTCCTATTTCCCTCAACCTTTCTTCATAGGACAGACCCCTGAGTTGTAGAACTAGCCTTGTCGCAAACCTTTGCACTTTCTCTAGTTTCTTTACGTGCTTGACCAGGTGTGGGTTCCAGACTGGTGCTGCATATTCTAGTATGGGCCTGACGTACACGGTGTACAGTGTCTTGAACGATTCCTTGTTTAGGTAACGGAACGCTAATCTTAGGTTTGCCAGTCGCCCATATGCTGCCGCAGTTATCTGGTTGATGTGTGCCTCCGGAGACGATCTGGCGTTATACTCACCCCAGGTCTTTCTCCTTTGCCGAGGTTTGTAGCCCTTGTCCACCTAGCCTGTACTCTGTCAGCGGTCTTCTTTGCCCTTCTCCGATCTTCATGACTTTGTATTTGGTGGGATTGAATTCGAGAAGCCAGTTGCTAGACCAGATGTCAAGCTTGTCCAGGTCTGTTTGAAGTCCTGCTTGGTCCTCTTCCGATGTGATTCTCCTCATTAATTTCACATCATCTGCGAACAGAGACACTTCTGAGTCTATCCCATCCGTCATGTCGTTTACATATACCAAGAATAACACTGGTCCTAGGACTGACCCCTGCGGTACGCCGCTCGCCACAGGCGCCCACTGTGATACCTCATCACGCACCATGACCCGTTGTTGCCTCCTGTGAGGTTTTCCCCTGATCCATTCCAGTGCCCTTCCTGTTATACATGCTTGTTCTTCCAACTTCTTTACTAATCTCATGTGAGGAACTGTGTCGAAGGCCTTCCTGCAGTCCAGGAAAATGCAATCAACCCACCCTTCTCTCTCTTGCCTTACCTCTGTTACTTTATCATAGAACTCTAGGAAGTTTGTTACACAGGATTTGCCTTCCCGGAATCCATGCTGTCTGGTGTTTATTATCCTGTTCAGCTCGAGGTGCTCCACCATTCTTTTCCTGATGATTTTCTCCAGGACTTTGCACACTATACATATAAGTGACACCGGTCTATAGTTTAGTGCCTCTTTTCTGTCTCCTTTTTTAAAGATAGGGACTACGTTGGCCCTCTTCCATACCTCAAGTAGCTGCCCAGTTTCAAGGGATGTGTTGAATATTATGGTAAGTGGCACACTCAGTACCTCAGCTCCTTCCCGAAGAACCCACGGGGAGATATTGTCCGGACCCATCGCCTTTGAGGTATCAAGGTCACTGAGTAACTGCTTCACCTCCTCCTCAGTTGTGTGTATGCCCTCTAGCACTTGATACATCTCTTGTTGATACATCCTTGTGTGTGTATGTGTGTGTGTATGTGTGTGTGTACTCACCCATTTGTGTGTGTGTGTGTACTCACTTATTTGTGTGTGTGTGTGACCCAACAATAAATTTTTGCGATAACTCAGTACAGTTGTGATCGGGTGTGGACTAGTGAATTGATTATTACTTTATAATTTGTTCATGATTGTAACCATGTATAAACGTAAGTAAGTAAATTTACTTACATGAGTCATTACATTTGTAATTTGTGAGTTAATTACCTTTGTTCCTTGTTCAGCTATCAAAACTTTGGGGTCCAATCCCTGGACCCATTATGTACCTCTGTAATCTTTTGACTACCGCCCACAAGATGGGTATGGGGGTATAATAAAGATATTTCCTTAGCAAGAAAAGTACAAAAAACCTGCATCACTTTATACACATATAGGACAATAATGAACTCTCGGCGATCGAGACATATCAAGAAATCAAACATCTTGTATTAACTACTGTTGCAGTGTGTAGCAAGGAAGGGAAATAATGATGAAATCAGCAGATCCTTTGTAGGAGGGAAGCAGGGCGGAAGCCGCGGCAGGGGCGGCCAGATTACTTTGAAATCTGACGCAGACAACTCGTGGTTTATGCTAGAAGAACAAAGATAGTAATTCGCACGTTTCTGTGTATCAGACAATCTCAACATTTGCAGTAAAGATTACATATATATATATATATATATATATATATATATATATATATATATATATATATATATATATATATATATATATATATATATATGTATGTATGTCGTGCCGATTAAGTAAGTTAGTTAGTTAGTTCAGACTCTCAGGTAAGGACCCACTAGGGGCGTAAAACTTGCGATTTTGGCTTAAATAGCAACGCTCTTCTTGCCATATAAGACAAGCGAAAATTTATGTATGCAATAATTTCGCAAAAATCATTTTGAACCTAACGAAAAAAATATATATAATTGTGTTTGTTTATTATTAAATTATTGTAAACGTATCTAAAATATATTTAGTTGGGTTAGGCTAAATTAAATTGCGCTTGTTATAATAAGGTTAGGTACGTTTTCAAAGTTTCTCTTGTTACAAAATTATCAATTTTTACATTAACATAAATGAAAAAAAAATATATCTTTAAACGTTGAAGAGAAAATTTTAGAAAGGACCTAATTTTAAATGAGTTATTGCTAATTGACCAGTTTTACCTATTAGGCACGACATATATATATACGTATGTATATATATGTCATGCCGAATAGGTAAAAATTGCCTTTTTGGATTAAATATCAACGCTCTTCTTGCCGAATAAGGCAAGCAAAATTTTGTGTATGCAATAATTTTGCAAAAATCATTCTGAACCTAACGAAAAAAATATATTACGTTTTGTTTGTTTATTTTTAAACATATTTAGTTGGATTAGGCTAAATTAAATTGCGCTTGTTATGATAACGTAGTGAAGTTTTCTATGGTTGTTTTGGTACAAAATTATTAATTTTTACATTAACATAAATGAAATAAAATATCTTTAAACGAATAAGAGAAATTTTTTGAAAGAACGTATTAAATGAGTTCTTGCTAATTGACCAATTTTTACCAATTGAAATGATCATTTGATTGTGTAGTGTACAGTTCAATATGGGAGGCGCCTTCTTTCCTGCTCTTGGATAATTTTTTCCCTCTATGTAATATTTCTTTTACTAGCATTGTGGTAGATGACAAGTGAACCAAACCAAGGCAATCCCAGCCAATATAATTTTGATCGAGGTATTTCCTGAAAACTACTAGTATATTTAATAATGTTTTCATTCCAATGTCACTGTCACACATGTGACTGTCTAATCCCAAGTGAAATATTGACTTTCAACAGCTGCTTCGATAGTCAAATTGTAAAAAAAATGGATCGTTTTTATTGGACTTAGGATTAAACCTCCACTTCTCTATGCAATGAATAACACGCGGTTTAACATTTTATAAAGTTTTCTGTTAAAAATATTTTAATCTTTGAAACATCTTATCTAACTAAATTATAATATTTGTGTTCATTTAATCAACTATAAAGCGATGTATCGCCCCCGATACTGATTATAATAAGCATTACAAATTACTTACGGTATTTTGGTGCTTTGTCATCTTGGCGGAGTTGCTCCTGACGCTGCTCCAGCATCAGGTCCAGGAAGTCTCCACGCTTTATGCCTGACTCCTGCCTCAACTTCATCGTTTGTATGACCACGTCACGAAAGAAGCAGCTGGCAGGAGTAGTCAGATTTATGTTGAGGACTTTGCGCACAAATTTAGGCAGGAGTAATACGGCCATTCCCCTTATCATTGCCCGTGCATTGATTTTATTCATTTCAGCTGCCATTTTTGAAAATTCTTCTTCCTCATTTTCAATGGAGTTGCATTCAATCCCGAAGGCGCAGGCAGCAATGACATCCATGATATAGCGAGAGAATGATAGCTTCATTTTTACAGAGACGTTCTTCTGGTGATGAATGTTCCTGAAATGTTGCATCATGGTGTCCGCCTTCTCTAATACGAGGGGAAACATCTTGCGCATCTTGCCCGATGTAAATGTTGGCGTTACGATCGACCTGACACCCTTCCAGTGGTTGCCACTCACCATTGACAACATCTCCTTCAAGTACATATCCTTATCAGTGAGATCGACGATCCTACGATCGTGGAAATAATCGAAATCTTGTACCATAATTCGCTTCACCAACTCTGGGTTCCTTACCAGTAATGCTGGCTTAAGATCTGGCCAATATAACCCAAAATACCCTTTGTTTTCGTACCACTGGTAAGCCTGTAGGGGTTAATGAGAAGAATTTCTGCATCAGTATCAAAAATATGCTTGTGTCTGATATACACAAAAATATTATATACAGTAATACCTTACATAGTAGGGTTTTGATATAATATGGGTAATAAATTTAATAACTTAACTCAGTGAAGACTTGTCTTGTGTGCTCTCTGTGAATCTGAAGATGTCGTCCTCTCTTGAGCTATTCTACCAGCAGCTAAAGGAAGAACTGAGGGTAGCTAAGCTTGAGATACAGCGACTGACTGAGGAAAACAAGAGGATTCGTAGAAATCCTCCTGTTGTGAATCCTCAATTCAAGAAAGGAACCTGGACAGTGGCTGGAATGCATGGGACAAAGTTAAGGATCAAGAGGACGGGTGGAGAGGTAGAAACAACGAAGACCCAGGAGAATGTCGTGGAAACATCGAACCCATTCTCCGTGCTACCCGATGAATGTGAGTCGACTTCTGGGAGCGTCACGATGAACAACACCAAGGAAGGTAAAAACATTGTTGTTGTTGGGGACAGCCAAGTTAGGTACATGGATAGGGCCTTCTGTTTGAAGGATAGGAGTAGGAGACAGAGGGTTTGCTTTCCTGGGGCTGGGATGGAGGATATTGTTAGCCGTCTAGACGACATCATGAGAGGTAATGGGAGCAATCCTATTATCTGTCTCAGTGCTGGAGGCAACGATGTTGGCAGACGTAGGAGTGAGGACCTGACTAGCAGGTTTAGGTCAGCAATTGACATAATTAGGAAGAAGGGTGGGAACCCTGTCATATGTGGTATTTTGCCAAGGAGAGGAGTTGGAAATGAATGGCTGTCCAGGGCAATTGGTGTCAATTGCTGGCTGGACAAATACTGTAAGGAAAATGCAGTAACATTCATTGACAACTGGGACCTCTTCTATGGCAGAAATGACATTTATTCCAGAGATGGGGTTCACTTATCCAGGTCTGGGGTGGGGGCACTGGCAACTGCAGTGGAGGGAGCTGTTAGGGCTTTAAACTAGAAATAGTTAGTGGTATTGGTTTTGGGGGGGAAAACAGTGAAGTCCCAATGTAGTAATATTATAAGTTCTAGGAGAACTAGTAATAGGCAGAATAAGGTGGATACTGGAAAGCCAGAGGCACAAGATGACAAGGACAGTAATAGGTATAGTGGAAAAACAGAAATGAGCAGGAAGGGTAAAGATAAAGGAGGGTCTTTAAAGGTATATTACACCAATTGTCGTAGTACTAGGAATAAGATGGACGAGTTGAGATTAGTTGCTAGTGCGGGTAATATTGATGTTTTTGCAATAACTGAGACGTGGTTTAATATGAAAAATCGGGACATGCCTGCTGAATGTCACATCCAGGGTTTTAAATTGTTCAAAGTAGACAGAAGTATCGGGAATGGGGGTGAGGTGGCACTCTATGTCCGTGATCATTGAAATTGTTGCATAAAAACGGGCATAGAGTCTGTCTGGATAGAATTTTCAGAGGGGAGTGAAACATTTATTTTAGGCGTGATATATCGTCCTCCAAACTTAGATAGGGAACAAGGGAGACTACTCTGGGAGGAAATTGTTAAGGCCACAAGGCACGATAACGTAGTAATTCTAGGGGACTTTAACTTTAGTCAGATTGATTGGAATTTCTTGACAGGGAATTTAAAACCTAACGATTTTTTAGAAGTAGTTCAGGATTGTTTTTTGAAGCAGTTTGTGACAGAACCTACAAGGGGAAATAACCTACTTGATTTGGTTCTGGCAAACAAGGAAACCCTTGTTAATAATTTAGAAATTACAGAGGAACTCTGCACAAGCGACCACAAGTCAATTATCTTTAGCATTGAATGGATGTATGATAGTAGGGATAATTCAGTAACAGTCCCAGACTTTCGCTTAGCAGATTATAATTGGCTTAGAGAACACTTATCAACTGTGGACTGGGGTAACGATGACAGCTTTCTTAACACTATACAGGCTGCCCAAAGAACATTTATCCCGTATAAAGAAATTAGATCAAGTAGAAATGACCCAAGATGGATGAATAATAGGCTAAAATATCTTTTAGGGCAGAAGAAAGGAATTTATAGGCGCATAAATAGAGGTGAGGGTCATCTTATAAATCAGTATACTGACATTAAGAGGGACGTTAAAAAAGGGTATAAGAACAGCTAAATGGGACTATGAAATTAAAGTTGCTAGGGATTCAAAAACTAACCCAAAAAGTTTTTTCCAGGTTTATAGAACAAAAGTTAGGGATAAGATAGGTCCCCTTAAAAATAACTCTGGGCATCTTACTGACAAGGAGAATGATATGTGCTCTATTTTTAATAATTATTTTCTCTCGGTTTTCACACAGGAAGACACTAATAATATCCCAGTAATTAATTTTTACATAGGCCCAGAAGAAGATAAATTATGTAATATCACAGTCACTAGCGAAATGGTTATGAAACAAGTAAACCGTCTGAAACAAAATAAATCACCGGGTCCTGATGAGCTTTTTGTATGGGTTCTTAAGGAATGCAAAATGGCACTCTGTGAACCAATATCTAACATTTTTAATTTATCTCTTCAAACGGGTGTAGTGTCTGATATGTGGAAGATGGCTAATGTAATTCCTATTTTTAAAGCAGGGGACAAGTAACTACCGTCAAATTACCGCCCAATAAGCGTGACCTCAATTGTAGGCAAATTACTAGAGTCAATTATAGCTGATATTATTAGAAGCCATTTAGATAACCATAATTTGATTAATGATACTCAGCATGGATTCACGGGGGGCCGTTCCTGCCTATCTAATTTATTAACCTTCTTTAGTAAAGCTTTTGAGGCTGTTGATCACGATAAAGAATTCGATATTGTTTATTTAAATTTTAGTAAGGCTTTTGATAGAGTACCACACCAGAGACTGTTAAAGAAAGTGGCAGCTCATGGCATTGGGGAAAAAGTGCTGTCATGGATCGAGTCATGGCTCACCAATAGGAAGCAGAGAGTGTGCATAAATGGGGTTAAATCCGAGTGGGGATTTGTAACAAGTGGTGTTCCACAGGGATCAGTCTTAGGCCCTTTGTTGTTTATAATATATATCAATGACCTTGATGAGGGAATTACTAGTGTTATGAGCAAATTTCGTCGATGACACGAAGATAGGTATGATAATTGATTCTAACGTAGATGTCAGGGAACTTCAGGAGGATTTATACAAAATTCCTGGTCATAAAAGTGGCAGATGCAGTTCAATGTACATAAATGCAATGTTCTGAAGCTCGGGAGTGTCCATAACCCAAGCACTTATAAGTTAAATAACGTAGAACTTAGCCATACAGATTGCGAAAAGGACTTGGGGGTTATGGTAAGCAGCAACCTTAAACCAAGACAGCAATGCCTAAGCATACGTAATAAGGCAAACAGATTACTGGGATTTATATCAAGAAGTGTAAGCAACAGATGTCCAGAGGTTATATTACAGCTTTATACATCGTTAGTAAGGCCTCACCTAGATTACGCAGCTCAATTCTAGTCTCCATATTACAGAATGGATATTAATTCGTTAGAAAACATTCAACGTAGAATGACTAAATTAATATATAGCATTAGAAATCTTCCGTATGAAGAAAGATTGAAGACCCTAAAATTACATTCACTTGTAAGATGAAGAATGAGGGGAGACATGATCGAGGTATACAAGTGGAAAATGGGTATTAACAAAGGGGATATAAATAAGGTCTTGAGAATATCTTACCAAGAGAGAACCCGCAATAATGGATTCAAATTAGATCAATTTAGGTTTAGAAAGGATATAGGAAAGTATTGGTTTGGAAATAGGGTAGTTGATGAGTGGAACAGTCTGCCTAGTAGGGTTATTGAAGCAAGGACCTTGGGTAGTTTCAAATTTAGGTTGGATAAATTCATGAGTGAGAGGGGTTGGATTTGAGTGGGAATTGCACGTGAGTGGGTGGAATTGTCGGGGCTTATTTCTTGGGTATTATTGATAATTGGGTTGAACAAATATTCTGTTAGTGGGATGGAATGTGAAGGACTTGCCTAGTATGGGCCAACAGGCCTGCTGCAGTGTTCCTCCTTTCTTATGTTCTTATGTTATTTAACTGCATTACGCACCGATTCTGGATTGCTGCTGTGTAGCGGACTAGCGCGAAGCCAACATTAGTATCGCTCCAGACTCTTATGCAGTACATACGTATACTCAATAATATTTTGTATTATTATAAAGTACTGCAAATTTGAATGGAAAGAGGAAATGCAATGACGCTGACCTTTCTAGTAAACGTAAATGGTTAACATTAAATGAAAAACTAAAAAATATAAAACCACATCGTATGATAAATCAGCATGACAAAAAAATGAACGAAGCCTCGGTACGTGCATATATAAGAAATAAAGATAAAATAAAAGACATGGAATGGCTACAGCATCTTAAATGTCAAAATTTATTGTTAAAAATGGTAGTTCTGAAATGTATAACATGGAATGACTTTTAATGTTATGGATTGAAGACTGAAGCCAGAAGAGAATTCCATTAAGTCAGTTGACTATTCAAGCTAAAGTAACAAGTCTATTCAATGTTAAAAAAGAAAATGGCAATGAAGCTGAAAGTTTTTTGGCAAGTCATGGCTGGTTTTACAGCTTTAAAAAGCGTAAGTTCGAATTACTGTTCAAAGTGCCAGTGCAGACAATGAGGCAGCTGCAACATTTCCTAATGATCTAAAAAAATTGATTGAAGAAAATGGCCACGAAGACACGGAAATTTTTAACGTAGATGAAACGGGTTTGTTTTGAAAGAAGATGCCGTCACACACTTATCTGGAGGAAAAAGAATCATCACAACCAGGATATAAAGTCTCCAAAGACTGTTCACTTTTATTAGGTGGGAATTAGCGTGGGGTGTTACCGAGCACCATGGCTTGCTGCAGTGTTTCAGAATCTCAGGTTAAAGCGTATGGGACTCCAACATTATGGAGTCCCATACGCTTCAAAAAATGCTCTTCCTGTGATATGGCGGTCATATAAGAAAGCCTGGGTAACGAGACAATTGTTTGAAGACTGGTTTGAATATTATTTTTGCCTTGCAGTTGAACGTTATTGCAAAGATAACAACATGGATTATTAAATTTTGTTGTTATTGGACAATGCACCAGGTTATCCTACGTCTCTTTCTGACTTGAATGGAAATGTCAATGCATTTTTCCTGCCATCAAACACGATATCATTTTTGCACGGGTGTCATTACTACATTTAAGCAAGCTATAAAAGTAACAACTTGAGAAAAATGTCATACGTTTAAACGAATTTTGGAAAGGTTGCAATATCCGAAATGCAATTGAAAACATAACTGAATTATGGTGTCCAGCGCACTCACCTTACACAATAAGGTCCGTGGTTTGATCCTCGTTACGTGGGGAAACTTTAGGACTTGTTTCCTTAAGACACCTGCTGTCCCTGTACACCTATCAGTAAAATAGGTACCTGGGTGTTAGTCGACTGGTGTGGGTCGCATCCTGGGACAAAACTGACATAATTTACCCGAAATGCTCTGAATAACGAGGGGCTTTGTATATAATAGTATGTCACTGATGTCAGTTAGGCCTGTATACCTTGTACATGTACTTGAATAAATAAGGATTATTATTATTATTATTATTATTATTATTGCTGCTTGAAGTAACTGAGAGAAACATGAGAGTTGTTCGGCAAATTTATTTTTAACGTATTGTTCCATTGATGTTACCAGTTTTGAATCCCATAATGAATGAAAAAGTTTTTGAAAACATTGCAACATGGGAAAGATCATCTCAGATTAGAAGTTTTGGATTATGAAAATGATGATGCAACACTTGCAGGAATGGATCAACAACGTTTATATGAAGAAACGAGGGAAAATCAAGAAGAAAATGCTGCGCCCATGAAAGAATTTACATTGAGTGAAGTATCAACATTAGTTGGGAAAGCAGAAAATGCTTGTGACCTGCAAACTACATTGTTTAACTATTTTTCAAAATAAAAAAATTCTTTTTCTTTACAATATGTAATAAAAAATTTAATACTACTATCTTTTTAATTTTTGTCTTTTGCTTAATTAACGAAAGCTTAAAATACAGTATTATTGCCCTCAAGAATTTGGTTACTAAGAGCTGTAATGAGATGTCACATAATGTTCATTGTATCTAACATTTATATGAAGCGAACAGATGTATGTACTTTTTTACACACATACACACACACACACACACACACACGCACGGACACGCACGCACACACGCTCGCGCGCGCGGGAGTTACAGATCGTTTGCGCTCGCGAATCTTTAGTAGTGTTTGACCCACCAAAGCCATTATCAGGATCGCCGGAAGTTGACAGTGTCAGTGAAAACCTAAGAAGTGATACGAACTGTCCACAATCAGAAAAAGGAGGTGAATGTCACAGTTACATAAAAGAAATTGAAATCAGTGCCACGAGAGAGAGGGAAAGGCCATAGGCCTAGTGAGGGTACAGGTAGTATTGCCACATCCCAATAACAAAATTCAATCCAGAATAAGTGAGACCCAAGCCAGGGAGTTAATGAGATAATGATAGACGAGTTAGTGTACAGTGTATACAGGGAATATAGTGACGAAGAAACAGAAGAGGAAGCAGGAGCCAAATTGAGAAGCATCGTGCATGAGAAAGCCAGACGACAGTTTCAGCCAGACGTAAAGTACATAGCCTTTTTGTGGTTGTATGAGGGAGCTGAGTCCGGCCCTGAATTATTGATAGCTGAAGGTCATTAACCCTGCTCTGGAGAGCTGAATATCATACCTAGAGCACCTAATACTTAGTAGAGGAGAGGAACTGGGGAGGTTTAAGTGAGGGGCACGAGGCACATGAGTGCGTGCACAGGCACTAAGGTCAGTAAAATACACTAACATAGTTTATTCAGTAAGAAAGTAAGTAAAGTTATTCAGGTATACACGAGTACAGTGATAGGTTATCACACAACAGTATACTTGTAGAGAACCCAGGATAACCCAACAAGTCAGACAGCTTGAATTATTTTATTTAAATCAAGGAAGCGAGGACAAGTACACACACATGCACACACCATACACACCCACACACACACACACACCCGCGGGAGTCACAGGATCGTTTGCGCTCGCGAATGTTTAGTAATTTTCTTGCCTACCGAGGCCATTATCAGGATTGCCGGAAGTTGACAGTGTCACTGAACAACCTGAGCAGTGATACATGACCTGACCCCAATCAGAAAAAGGAGGTGAAGGTCACAGTTACATAAAATAATTTGAATTCAGTGCCACGAAAGAGAGGGGAAGACGGTAGGCCGAGTGAGAGGCAGGCAGTGTTGCCACATCCCAATACCAAACTCAGAATAAGTGTGACCAAGCCAGGAAGTTAATGAGATAAGGATAGTCGAGTTAGTGCCAAGGGTATACAGGAAATATAGTTTCGAAGAAACAGAAGAGGAAGCAGGAGCCATTCGTGAAGCCAAATCGCAAAGCATCGTGCATCATCGTGGATGAGGGTGCCAGACGTCAGCTTCAGCAGAGTAAAGTACAGAGCCTAGTTGTGGTTGTATGGGGGGGCTGAGTCCGGCCCTGAATTACTGATAGCTGGGGGTCAATAATCCCTGCTCTGGGGAGCTGACTATCATCCTAGGGTATTTAACACTTAATTGTAAGGAACAAATGTGGAGGTATAAGTAGGACAACGAGGCAGAGTGCGCACGCAGGCGCTAAGATCACTAGAATACTCTTGACAGTGTTTATTCAATAAGTAGGCAAAGTATACAGGTATACACGAGTACAGTGATAGGCTATCATACGGCAGCATACGTGTAGGGAGCCTAGGATAACCCAGAAGACCGTCAGAGTGAAATATTCTAATTAAATCAATGCAGTGAGGACAGGCGCACACACACACACGTACACACACACTCAGTTAGGCCTACAGCAGCCTGACCACTAACCCACTAACCACTTCCCTCCCCACCTCCTAACCCTCCTACACACACACACACACACACACACACACGCTCACACACACACACACAATACATACACATAGCAGCATACTTAGGGAACCCAGGACTTAGAGGGACTTATATTATTGCACAAACACACACACTCACACACACACACACACACACACACACACACACACACACACACACAAAGCACGGCTGAGGGCGAGCCAGGAGTACCACGATGTATACCTAGATCGGGACAGAACACAGGAAGAAAGGGAGGCCCAAAAGGAGAGGTTAAGAAAGCGAAGAGGAGAGAGAGATGGAGACAGCGAGGTACAGGGGCACCAGGCCCAAGCAGAAGGACAACCACACCCACCGGAAGCACTCTCGGAGGGCCTCAAACCACAGCAACCCAACGGCAACCATATAGTTTAACATCGCACACACACATCATGTCCCCTGTCCCCACCCCAGCAACCCTAAACCCAGCATCACCACTACCCCACCCCATCACAAACCCCACCCAATCAGACCACACCCCAACCATACAACCCCCCACCCATGCAACAACCCTCCATGGGAACCCTGCAAACACCCCCATCCAGCCAAGATCCCCTAGGGCCACAGTATTGGAAACGAGGCTGAAGGTTTGGTACACAAATGCAGATGGAATCACAAATAAGTATGAAGAGTGGAATGAAAGAATAGGAGAAATGTCCCCAGACATCATAGCAGTCACAGAAACTAAACTAAATGAGGCAATATCAGATGCAATCTTCCCACAAGGATATCAGATCCTGAGGAAAGATAGAAGGAGCAGGGGGGGAGGAGGGGTCGCACTGCTCGTAAGGAATCATTGGAGTTTTGAGGAAATGGCAGGAATGGAGGTGTGTAGAGAAAGGGACTTTATAGTAGGTACCATCCAGTCTGGGGAGCACAAGATAGTCATTGCAGTGATGTACAACCCACCACAAAACTGCAGGAGGCCAGGAGAGGAATATGACGAGAACAACAGAGCAATGGTGGACACCTTGGCGGAGGTGGCAAGAAAAGCGCACATGAGCAGAGCGAAGTTACTGGTCATGGGCGATTTCAACCACAAAGAGATCGACTGGGAGAACCAAGAACCACGTGGGGGTCCAGAAACTTGGAGAGCCAAGATGATGGACGTGGTACTGGAAAACCTGATGCACCAACATGTCAGGGACACGACCAGAGATAGAGGAGAGGACGAACCAGCAAGGCTGGACCTTGTATTCACCCTGAATAGCTCAGATATCGAGGACATAACACACGAGAGCCCCTGGGAGCCAGTGACCATATGGTGCTGAGCTTTGAGTACATAGTAGAGCTACAGGTGGAGAGGGAAAATGGTGCTGAAA
>WNWK01047453.1:0-13922 GCA_009830355.1 Cherax destructor | reverse complement strand
AATATGCCTTGAAATACTTCAGCTGCAGGAAGTTGATCCTTTCAAGGCACTGGTTTGGATCCATGTTATTTAAGATATCTTCCCAACATGTTTCATTTAAGACATGGTTCACCTGGTCCCAGTTGATGTTCTTGTTGTTGTTGTTGTGAAGACACCTTCACAACTACGCATTGTGCTGATCAGGATCCCTGTGCATGGAAGTCTGGACTTCGATTAGATTATGATCGGAATTAGTTGTTTGATATTGTTGTCTCTTACCAGGTCCTCATTATTTGTGACACACCTCTACAAGCCTGGTGCAGGTGGCAACGATAACTCGGTTCAGCTATTATAGATATGTCTGATGATTCATTGTTCTCGAGTATTTATAATTGCTCCTGGATTCATTAATTATTATTAAATCAGTTACTTTTTGTTATTTTGATGCGAATTTCTGTACTTAGATCATTTTTAATTAACTGTGACTTGATCTTGTCAGCTAATTTTCATTTGTGTTATTTATTTTTAGGATTTCTTTGTCATTTTTGACTTAGTCATAAGCTTTATTATTGACTTTTAATTCATTATATAATTACTTAGTTTAATTATAAATTTTACAATCTGTGTTCTTTTTATTCTGCAGGTTCTGAAAATACGATAAGCCAATTACCGAATGTCAATTCTATAAAATAAATCTTGTTATTTTTAAATTTAGATTCACTCAGCGACTATGTTTGCCCAATCATAAGTCCAGAGCAACACAGAATGAAGTTATCTTTTCGTGTGTCACATCCAGCAAACTAGCGAGCAAGATGTATCACATCCAGCAAACTAGCGAGCAAGATGTATCACATCCAGAAAACTAGCGAGCAAGATGTATCACATCCAGCAAACTAGCGAGCAAGATGTATCACATCCAGCAAACTAGCGCAAGAGTATCACATCCAGCAAACTAGCGAGCAAGATAATCCCAGAAAGTTTGAATGGTTCAGAAGAATTCGCGACCCAAATCTTATTGAAGCAGCAGCGCAGTTGTATCTCTCTTCAGAGTCTTCAAGCAGATCAGCTCCTGCCGAAGACCCCAGACACCCGCAGGGACGGTTCCACCACACACACACACACACACACACACACACACACACACACACACACAGGAGGCAGGACCTACATACTTGTCTAGGTATGATAAAGCTCATGGAGAGGGAGAGGGGACCCAGTAGCGATGAGTGAAGAGGCGGGGCCAGGAGCTGAGTATCGACCCCTGCAACCACAATTAGGTGAGTACACACACAGCTTAAAGAGACAAAAAGACAGTTCAGACAGGACATCAGACCCATGTGGGGCCCAGGAAAAGACGAAGAGCACACTAAGAACAAATGAGAGGTCTGAAGACAATGATGGAGCTATGACATATGCAGAGACTCTCACAGACAACTGCAGTGGCCAGGAACAGTTGAGCAAGACAGTCCACTTAGCATAGGGGCTTCAGCCAGGCAGGGATTGAAGGCAGGAACGTTTCAATGGAAGGAACTAAAACACCTCAGAGGATGCAATGGAAGACACAGTGGGAGGATGAAAGGGAGAGGTCAGTTTTTGTCTACCGGCTCCAGGAAGTCGAAGGGGGAATCTACGATGAAAGAAAACAGGAGAAGAAAAAACCGATTGAAAATATCATGAGAGCAATAGGTGAGGGTGACATGACCCAGGTGACAAATTTTCGGAGAATTGGGTGGTTTGCAAGTGGAAGAAAACGGCCTGTCAAAGTAATTTTCAAGGCAAAATCAGCTCGAACCAGGATCTTGCAGGAGAAAGCACGACTGAGGGACAAACCGGAGTACGGGGTGTACCTCGATCGAGACAGAACATAAGAAGAAAGGATGATACTGAAAGAGAGGATACAAAGACGAAAGGAGGAACGAGAGGCAATGATGAAGATGAACAGAAGAACCCAGACCCAGATGGAAGGGCAAACACACCCTCCAGAAACACCTGCAGAAGGACTCGAACCACGACAACCCCAATGCAACTGAACAATCTAAACCAAGACCCACACACTGCTCCTCTGTTCCCACCCCACATCACAAACCCCACCCCTACAGAAACCCCTATGGGCACTCTTTCTCCCACCCCTCATCACAAACCCCACCCCCACTGCAACCTCCCATAGGCCCCTGCCAGGACTCCCACTCCCTCAACCCCAATATTCTCTCAGGACTACAGTGATAGAAATGAAGAGATTGGAGAAAGGGATTACATAGTTGGTACAATTCAGTTTGAGGAACATAAGGTAGTCATTGCAGTGATTCATAATCCACCACATAACTGCAGGAGGCCAAGAGAGGAATATGAGGAGAACAACAGAGCAATGGTGGACACACTGGCTGAGGTGGCCAGAAGAGATCACGCGAGCAGAGCAAAGTTGCTGGTTATGGGCGATTTCAACCACAGGAAGATCGATTGGGAAAACCTGGAGCTACATGGGGGTCCTGAAACATGGAGAGCCAAGATGATGGATGTGGTACTGGAAAACCTCATGCATCAACATGTTAGGGACACTACCAGAGAGAGAGGGGAGGATGAACCAGCAAGACTAGACCTCGTGTTCACCCTGAGTAGCTCGGACATTGAGGACATCACATGTGAAAGGCCCCTCGGAGCTAGTGATCACGTGGTTCTGAGCTTGAATACACAGTAGAGTTACAAGTGTAGAGGGTAACAGGAGTAGGATGAAAAAGCCAAACTATAAAAAAGGGACTACACAGGTATGAGGAACTTCCTGAAGGAGGTTCAGTGGGACAGAGAATTGGTAGGAAATTCAGTAAACGAAGTGATGGAATACATAACAACATAATGCAAGGAGGCAAAGGAAAGGTTTGTTCCCAAGGTCAACAGAAATAATGGGAAGACCAAAGTGAGCCCTTGGTTTACCCAAAGGTGTAGGGAGGCAAAAGGTATGTGCACTAGAGAATGGGAAAAGTACCCAGTAGCGATCAGTGAAGAGGCTGGGCCAGGAGCTGAGACTCGACCCCTACAACCACAATTAGGCGAGTACAATTAGGTGAGTACACACACACACACACACACACACACACACACACACACACACGTGCAGCAGTATCGATAAATAGTGCTCTCAGGAATTAGAGTTCTAGCGGCTGTCCTAGGTTACTATTAGCGGTCATCGTACGTGATTGAATCAGTGAACATACCTACAAGAGTGTAACAGCTTTCTAGAGTGTCAATAATGTGATAACATCAAGAATTTTACAATTTAAATTTGAATGTGGGTGATTTTACTGGCAGTTGTGTGAGTGTGAGGGTAAGCAATCAGCTGGTCAGTGCCGGCGAGTGTTGAAACAAATAATCAACACAATCATATTTAATGGGTCAAGGTTGGGACCTTAATTAAAAATAAATGCAAATAACTGGTTGGTTATACCAGCAGTGTAGTGATAAAGTCATAAACGAGTGATAAAGTAAATTATAAAGAAGAAAACAGAATTAGTCAATCCCCAGCACTTGTTGTTGTGACTACAGTTAGTATCATCAGATTTGTTATGACCATAACACTAAAGAAAAAAAGAGAGAATACCAAGTTTTTTATGCATGATAAAATCTACTGAGGGAGTTAGAAGCTGAAGGAGAACATAGAAGCCACCACCAGGAGCCTCCATTGTTGTGCAGACGACATCACTTGTGAGGCAGCAATTGTTGGTATCTAAAGTGTCAGTGTCTCGCCCTGCTGGTTGTATGCTATACCATCACTCTCTCCCTAACTTTTAGTGCCAGCAGATAGATAGTGGTAACCCTGACAATATTTACTAAGTTATCTAAAAATCTTCAGAAGAGTTGTGTAGCCTAGCGACCGCTCCCCCCTTTTCTCAAAGAACGACAAGCTAGTAAACGAGCACGCACACACTAACACAATGAGAGTGCCACTTACCACAATATTCAACACATCCCTTGAAACTGGGCAGCTACCTGAGGTATGGAAGAAGGCCAACGTAGTCCCCATCTTTAAAAAAGGAGACAGAAAAGAGGCACTAAACTATAGACCGGTGTCACTTACATGTATAGTGTGCAAAGTCCTGGAGAAAATCATCAGGAAAAGAATGGTGGAACACCTTGAGCGGAACAGGATAATAAACACCAGACAGCATGGATTCCGGGAAGGCAAATCCTGTGTAACAAACCTCCTAGAGTTCTATGATAAAGTAACAGAGGTAAGGCAAGAGAGAGAAGGGTTGGTTGATTGCATTTTCCTGGACTGCAGGAAGGCCTTCGACACAGTTCCTCACATGAGATTAGTAAAGAAGTTGGAAGAACAAGCAGGTATAACAGGAAGGGCACTGGAATGGATCAGCAATACCTCAAAGGGAGGCAACAACGGGTCATGGTGCGTGGTGAGGTATCACAGTGGGCGCCTATGACGAGCGGTGTACCGCAGGGGTCAGTCCTAGGACCAGTGTTATTCCTGGTATATGTAAATGACATGACGGACGGGATAGACTCAGAAGTGTCTCTATTCGCGGATGATGTGAAAATAATGAGGAGAATCACATCGGAAGAGGACCAAGCAGGGCTGCAAACAGACCTGGACAAGCTTGACATCTGGTCTAGCAACTGGCTTCTCGAATTCAATCCCTCCAAATGCAAAGTCATGAGGATCGGAGAAGGGCAAAGAAGACCGCTGACAGAGTAAGAGCAAGGCGGACAAAGGCTACAAACCTCGGCAAAGGAGAAAGACCTTGGAGTGAGTATAACGCCAAGCACGTCTCCGGAGGCACACATCAACCAGATAACTGCGGCAGCATATGGGCGACTGGCAAACATAAGATTAGCATTCCGTTACCTTATCAAGGAATCGTTCAAGACACTGTATACCGTGTACGTCAGGCCCATACTAGAATATGCAGCACCAGTCTGGAACCCACACCTGGTCAAGCACGTAAAGAAACTAAAGAAAGTGCAAAGGTTTGCGACAAGGTTA
Organism: Cherax destructor; assembly: GCA_009830355.1. Lineage (NCBI taxonomy): Eukaryota > Metazoa > Arthropoda > Malacostraca > Decapoda > Parastacidae > Cherax > Cherax destructor. The sequence goes on along the minus strand of WNWK01047453.1, from coordinate 8,953 downwards.
GTTCCACAACTCAGGGTCTGTCTTATGAAGAAAGGTTGAGGGAAATAGGACTAACAACACTGGAAGAAAGAAGGATCAGAGGAGACATGATAACGACATACAAAATACTGCGGGGAATTGACAAGGTAGACAGTGACAGGATGTTCCAGAGAGGGAACACGGAAACAAGGGGACACAACTGGAAGCTGAAGACTCAGATGAGTCAAAGGGATGTTAGGAAGCATTTCTTCAGCCACAGAGTAGTCAGGAAGGGGAATAGTCTAGAGAAAGATATAGTGGAGGCAGGAACCATACATAGTTTTAAGACAAGGTATAATAAAGCTCATGGAGCAGGGAGAGCAGAGACCCAGTAGCAGACAGCGAAGAGGCGGGGCCAGGAGCTGAGTCTCGACCCCTGCAACCACAATTAGGTGAGTACAATTAGGTGAGTACACGTGTACACCAGTATTATAGTAGCAAATATTAGTATATATTAATAAGAAATAGGGAATGAAATATTTATATAATCTTCAAAAGAGTAGCGTGGCCTAGCGTGATAAAGTGACCCCCCCCTTTTTTTTTTTGTAAGACTGAGACACGCGCGGGCGCACGCGAGCGTGCGCAGGAACCATACGTAGTTTTAAGACGAGGTTTGATAAAGCTCATGGAGCAGGGAGAGAGATAACCTAGTAGCAATCAGTGAAGAGGCGGGGCCAGGAGCTATGAATCGACCCCTGCAACCACAAATAGGTGAGTACAAATAAGTGAGTACAGACACAGACACACACGCACAGCTGGAAGTTGAAGACTCAGATGAATCACAGGGATGTTAGGAAGTATTTCTTCAGTCACAGAGTTGTCAGGAAGTGGAATAGTTTGGGAAGCGATGTAGTGGAGGCAGGATCCACTCATAGTTTTAAGAAGAGGTATGATAAGGCTCATGGCGAAGGGAGAGAGACCCAGTAGTGGCCAGTGAAGAGGCGGGGCCAGGAGCTATGACTCGACCCCTGCAACCACAACTAGGTGAGTACACGATGATGTGAAATTAATGAGGAGAATTAAATCGGATGAGGATCAGGCAGGACTTCAAAGAGACCTGGCCATGCTGGACACCTGGTCCAGCAACTGGCTTCTCGAGTTTAATCCCGCCAAATGCAAAGTCATGAAGATCGGGGAAGGGCAAAAAAGACCGCAGACAGATTACAGGCTAGGTGGACAAAGACTGCACACCTCGTTAAAGGAGAAAGACCTTGGGGTGAGTATAACACCAAGCAAACCTAAGATTAGCGTTCCGATACCTTAATAAGGAATCGTTCAAGACACTGTACACCGTGTACGTCAGGCCCATACTAGAGTATGCAGCACCAGTTTGGAACCCACACCTGGTCAAGCACGTCAAGAAATTAGAGAAAATGCAAAGGTTTGCGACAAGGTTAGTTAAGGGAAATCGGCCTGACAACAATGTAGGACAGGAGGGCTAGAAGAGACATGATAACGACATACAAAATACTGCGGGGAGTTGACAAGGTAGATAGTGACAGGATGTTCCAGAGAGGGGACACAGAAACAAGGCGGCACAATTGAAAGTTGAAAACTCAGATGAGTCAAAGGGATGTTAGGAAGCATTTCTTCAGCCATAGAGTAGTCAGGAAGTGGAATAGTTTAGAAAGTGACGTAGTGGAGGCAGGAACCATACATAGCTTTAAGATGAGGTATGATAAAGCTCATGGAGCAGGGAGAAAAGGGACCCAGTAGCGGACAGTGAAGAGGAAGGGCCAGGAGCTGAGTCTCGACCCATGCAACCACAATTAGGTGAGTACTATTAGGCAAGATAGGCCCACTCAAAAGTCACTCAGGTCAGCTCACCGACAGTGATAAGGAAATGTGTAGAATGTTTAACACTTACTTCCTCTCAGTTTTTACACAGGAAGATACTAGCGATATTCCAGAAATAATTAAATATGTAGAACAGGATGATAGTAAACTATGCACGATTAGGGTCACAAGTGACATGGTCCTTAGACAAATAGATAAATTGAAACCTAACAAATCCCCAGGCCCTGATGAACTGTATGCAAGGGTTCTAAAGGAATGTAAAGAGGAGCTTAGCAACCCGTTGGCTAATCTTTTCAACATATCACTGCAAACTGGCATGGTGCCAAATAAGTGGAAAATGGCGAATGTAATACCTATTTTCAAAGCAGGTGACAGGTCCTTAGCTTCGAACTATAGACCAATAAGCCTAACCTCCATAGTGGGAAAATTTATGGAATCAATAATTGCCGAGGCAATTCGCAGCCATCTTGAAAAGCATAAATTAATCAAAGAATCTCAGCACGGTTTTACAAAAGGGCGTTCCTGCCTTACAAATTTAATAACTTTTTCACTAAGGTGTTTGAGGAGGTAGATCATGGTAATGAATATGATATTGTGTATATGGACTTCAGTAAGGCTTTTGATAGAGTCCCACATCAGAGACTATTGAGGAAAATTAAGGCACACGGAATAGGAGGAGAAATTTTTTCCTGGATAGAGGCATGGTTGACAAATAGGCAGCAGAGAGTTTGCATAAATGGGGAGAAATCAGAGTGGGGAAGTGTCACAAGCGGTGTTCCACAGGGGTCAGTATTGGGCCCTTGTTGTTCACTAATCTACATAAACGACATAGATGAGGGAATAAATAGCGACATAAGCAAGTTTGCCGATGACACCAAAATAGGCCGTCCAATTCATTCAAATGAGGACATTAGAGCACTCCAGGAAGATTTGAATAGACTGATGCAGTGGTCGGAGAAGTGGCAGATGCAGTTTAATATAGATAAATGCAAAGTTCTAAATATTGGACAGGACAATAACCATGCCACATATAAACTAAATAATATAGATCTTAATACTACTGATTGCGAAAAGGATTTAGGAGTTCTGGTTAGCAGTAATCTAAAACCAAGACAGCAGTGCATAAGTGTTCGCAATAAAGCGAACAGAATCCTTGGCTTCATATCAAGAAGCATAAATAATAGGAGTCCTCAGGTTGTTCTTCAACTCTATATATCCTTGTGAGGCCTCATCTAGATTATGCTGCACAGTTTTGGTCACCGTATTAGGGAATGGATATAAATGCTCTGGAAAACGTACAAAGGAGGATGACTAAGTTGATTCCATGTATCAGAAATCTTCCCTATGAGGATAGACTGAGGGCCCTGAATCTGCACTCTCTAGAAAGGCGTAGAATTAGGGGGATATGATTGAGGTGTATAAATGGAAAACAGGAATAAATAAAGGTGATGTAAATAGCGTGCTAAAATATCTAGTATTGACAGGACTCGCAGCAATGGCTTTAAGTTGGATAAATTCAGATTCAGGAAGGATATAGGAAAGCACTTGGTTTGGTAATAGAGTTGTCGATGAGTGGAACAAACTCCCGAGTACAGTTATAGAGGCTAAAACGTTGTGTAGTTTTAAAAATAGGCTGGATAAATATATGAGTGGTGCGGGTGGGTGTGAGTTGGACCTGACTAGTTTGTGCTACTAGGTCAGATGCCGTGCTCCTTCCTTAGTGAATGTAACCTGACCTGGATGGGTCGGGGCATTGGCTTAAGTCGGTGGGAGATTTGGACCTGCCTCGCATGGGCCAGTAGGCCTGCTGCAGTGTTCCTCCTTTCTTATGTTCTTATGTTCTTATGTGAGTACACACACACATATACACACACACTCACAAACACACAATAGGGACACCGCGTGGGCGAGTCACAACTTTAGTGCTCCACGAATATAAGTGTTTTTGAGGGCTACCCAAGGGTAATGCAGTGGTCATCAAGTGTGTCAGGGTAGTGAACAACCCTTGAAGCGATTTACGAGTTGCCCTGAGCCACATAAGTGTGGGGAGAGCCATAATTTTATAAGTGAACTAGAAATAAATATTTGGTGGCGGGGTCAGAGTGGGCCTAGTGTGCTCCAGGCGACGTTGCCACGTGTGTCACCCTGGATAATAAAGTGAAATAAATATGTGACAAGTGAAAGTAATACAGTGAATAGGTTATATTATATATCGACAAGAAACGAAAGTGGATATACGCCAGAACATCAGATTGAGATGGACAATCTACAGGCTACTACAGGCTGTACAAGCTGCATCACCAGTATTCAACTATGCCTGGTTTTCGGGGTGTTGGGTGTGAGTTCCAATTACCTAACCGCTAAGCTGTTTGTGAACGGTCAACTCTCATAGTAAGATAAGGAACAGGATATCAAGTACTCGGTAACAAGCAGCAATTGGTAATTTCTAGTAGAAAAGGGCGAGCAGACAGGTGAAGCATAGAATACATTAACTGGTAGATCAGGTGTTAGTCAGGTCAGGCCAGGTAGAGGAGCACTGTAAATGACGCATTACTCGCAGACCTCACATACACACTCATACACCATAACACAATTTCACCACTACTTTTCACACAATAAATCAACACACATAAAGTTCCACACACACACACACACACACACACTCTTTCCCCCTGCTCCCTCCCCCAACCTCTCCCCCACTCCCTTCCCTTATCCCCCCCTCTCCCCTCCTTCTCCCCCTCTCCAGTTTCTCCTCTCCTCCCCTCTGCCCCACACAAACACTCAGGCAATCATACCATAAAACAACCACACAGAAATACATAGTTTTTCACTCTGTGGGATCTTAAAAAAAAATGGGGTGCCAGAGAGCAGGACGGAAAACAAGCGGACTGGAGGATGAGTCTGCAAAGGAAGATTGGGCAGCAGAGCTCATGAAAAGGGAACATGAGTGGGGAAGGAAGCTAGAGGAGCTTAGCATGAAAATGGAGGAGAGGATAGCTGCAGAAAGCAAGAAAATGGAGGAGAGGATAGCTGCAGAAAGAAAGAAAATGGAGGAGAGGATAGCTGCAGAAAGCAGGATGTGGGAGAAGCAAGTCACAACAGCAGAGGCTAAGATACAAAAGATTAGAAGAGGAACTGAAAAATTTGGAAACAGCCTAAAGAACTAAAAAGCAATGTGGACATGGTATCAGAAACTGCTACCTCAGTCACAAAAAGGGGACTGTAGAGAACGGAGTGAAACTGTATGCAGAGGCTATACAGACCATCGTGGAGCCGAGAAAAGAGAGGATCACATCAGGAACAATCGAGGGAGTGTAGAAAAGGAAAAGCTAAGCTATAGTAGAAGCCCTAACAGACCACAGCAGTGCACAGGGAAAGTTAAGAAGGAAAGCGACAAGCCACTGGGCCAAGGGATAACAGACAGTGAAGAGATTGAAGAAAGAAAGCTGCAATGGAGGCAACTAAATCGAATCATGGGTTACATAGGGATAGGCAGTGGGAGAATGAAAGAGAGAGATCAGTCTTTGTTTATGGGCTCCAGGAAGCTGAAGGGAAAACTTACGAAGCAAGAAGACAAGGGAGAAAAAGCATTGAAAGCATCATGAAAGCAATAGGAGAAGATGACATGACCCAGCTGGCAAATTTTCTGAGAATAGGGGGTTAGCAAGAGGAAGAATCCTGCCAGTCAAAGTGATTTTCAAGGCAGAATTGACTCGAAACAGGATCCTGCAGGATATATCAGAGTACTGGAGGTGTATCTCGACCAAGACAGAACACGAGAAGAAAGACAGAAACTGAAAGAGAGGGTACAGAGACAAAAGAAGGAAAGAGCGATGGACAGGAGAACGCAGACTCAGGAGGAAGCCCAAATACAATCACCTTCAGATGTCCCCAAACCTGGACAACCCCAATGCAGCCAACCAATCTAACCCAAAACACACATGCCATACCCAATGCTTCCACCCACCTCATTACAAACTCCACCTTCACACCAACCACCCATAGTTCCTCATCAGGTCTCCCACTTTCCCAACCCCAACGTACCCCAGACTACGGTTTAGAAAAGAAGTTGAAGGTTTGGTATACAAATGCAGATGGTATAACAAATAAATGTGAGGAGTGGCATGAAAGAATAAAGGAGACATCCCCAGACATAATAACACTCACAGAAACGAAACTTACAAGGATAATAACAGATGCAATCTTTCCACCTGGATATCAAATCCTCAGGAAAGATAGAGGGAGCAGAGAGGGAGGAGGAGTTGCACTGCTCATTAAGAACCGGTGGGGATTTGAGGAAGTGGAAGGAATGGATGGAATAAGCGAAAGGGACTACATAGTAGGAACAATTCAGTCTGAGAGCCATAACGTGGTAATTGCTGTAATGTACAACCCGCCACAGAACTGCAGAAGGCCAAGAGATGAATACGAAGAGAGCACCAGAGCAATAGTAGACACACTAGCCGAGGGTGATTTCAATCACAAGGAGATTGACTGGGAAAATCTGGAGCTTCCAGACTCGAGTCATCCTTAGAATAAATGATCTCAGATGCAGTGATGTTCTGGAAAAGGTTACAGTCAGAGTGAAGTTGCTGCTTGCTGCCCGTCTTGTTGTGTAGAAGCTCGCTGTCCTTGGAGTGGAGCCAAGTGTGGTACTTTGTCAACATCCGCCTTGCACAGAACAAACCCATGGAGGTCCTGAATCATGGAGAGCCAAGATGATGGATGTGGTACTGGAAAACCTCATGCATCAACATGTTAGAAACACTACCAGAGAGAGAGGTGGGGATGATCCAGCAAGACTGGACCTAGTATTCACCTTGAGTAGTTCGGACATCGAGGATATCACGTATGAAAGGCCCCTTGGAGCTAGTGATCATTTGGTTCTGCGTTTTGATTATATAGTTGAGCTACAAGTGGAGAGGGGAGCAGGAATAGGAAGGGAGAAACAAAACTACAAAAGGGGGGACTACACAGGCATGAGGAACTTCCTACAAGACGTTCAGTGGTAGAGAGAATTGGCAGGAAAACCAGTAAAAGAAATGATGGAATATGTGACAACCAAATGCAAAGAGGCAGAGGAGATGTTTGTCCCCAAGGGAAACAGAAGTAACGGGAAGATCAGAACGAGTCCTTGGTTCACCCAAAGGTGTAGGGAGGCAAAAACTAAGTGCACTAGAGAATGGAAAAAGTACAGAAGAAAAAGGACCCAGGAAAATAAAGAGATTAGCCGAAGAGCCAGAAACGAATATGCACAGGTAAGAAGGGAGACTCAGCGACAATACGAAAATGATATAGCATCAAAAGTCAAGTCTGACCCAAAGCTGTTGTACAGCTACATCAGGAGGAAAACAGCAGTCAAGGACCAGGTAATCAGGCTGAGGAAGGAAGGTTGGGAGTTCACAAGAAAGAAACGACCAAGAGGTATGTGAGGAGCTCAACATGAGATTTAAAGAAGTATTTACAGAGGAGACAGGAAGGACTCCAGGAATTCAGAATAGGGAGGTATACCAACAAGTTCTGGATGAAATACACACAACCAAGGAGGAGGTGAAGAAGCTGTTATGTGAACTCGATACCTCAAAAGCGGTGGGACCTGACAACATTTGTCCGTGGGTCCTTAGAAAGGGAGCAGAGATGTTAAGTGTGCCACTAACAAAAATCTTCAACACTTCCATTGAAACTGGGCAACTACCTGAGGTGTGGAAGATGGCAAATGTAGTCCCAATTTTTAAGAAAGGAGACAGACACGAGGCATTAAACTACAAACCTGTGTCACTGACGTGTATAGTATGCAAAGTGATGGAGAAGATCATCAGGAGGAGAGTGGTGGAGCACCTAGAAAGGCACAAGCTTATAAACGACAACCAGCACGGTTTCAGGGAAGGAAAATCCTGTGTCACAAACCTACTGCAGTTTTATGACAAGGTAACAGAAGTAAGACATGAGAGAGAGGGGTGGATAGACTGCATTTTCTTGGACTGCAAGAAGGCGTTCGACACAGTTCCTCACAAGAGGTTAATGCAAACGCTAGAGGATCAGGCACACGTAACAGGAAAGGCACTGCAATGGATCAGAGAATATCTGACAGGGAGGCAACAACGAGTCATGGTACGTGACAAGATGTCAGAGTGGGCACCTGTGACGAGTGGGGTTCCACAAGGGTCAGTCCTAGGACCTGTACTGTTTTTGGTATATGTGAATGACATAACGGAAGGGATAGACTCAGAAGTGTCCCTGTTTGCAGATGATGTGAAGTTAATGAGAAGAATTAAATCAGTTGAGGATCAGGCAGGACTACAAAGAGACCTAGACAGGCTACAAGCCTGGTCCAGTAAATTGCTCCTTGAATTTAACCCTGCCAAATGTAAAGTCATGAAGATCGGGGAAGGGCAAAGAAGACCGCAGACAGAGTATAATCTAGGTGGCCAAAGACTGCAAACCTCACTCAAGGAAAAAGTTCTTGTGGTGAGTATAATACCGAGCACATCTCCTGAGGCACACATGAATCCGATAACTGCTGCAGCATACGGGCGGCTGGCAAACCTAAGAATAGCGTTCCAATACTTCACTAAGGAATCGTTCAAGACTCTGTACACCATATACGTCAGGCCCATACTGGAGTATGCAGCACCAGTTTGGAACCCACACCTGGTCAAGCACGTCAAGAAATTAGAGAAAGTGCAGATGTTTGCAACAAGACTAGACCCAGAGCTAAGGGGATTGGCTTACGAAGAAAGGTTAAGGGAAATCAGCCTGACGACACTAGAGGACAGGAGGGTTAGGGGAAAACATGATAACGACATATAAAATACTGCTAGGAATAGATAAGGTGGACAGAGACAAGATGTTCCAGAGAGGGGACACAGAAACAAGGGGTCACAATTGGAAGTTGAAGACTCCTATGAGTCAAAGGGATGTTAGGAAGTATTTCTTCAGTCATAGAGTTGTCAGGAAGTGGAATAGCCTAGAAAGTGACGTAGTGGAGGCAGGAACCATACATAGTTTTAAGACGAGGTTTGATAAAGCTCATGGAGCAGGGAGAGAGTGACCTAGTAGCAATCAATGAAGAGGCGGGCCAGGAGCTATGACTCGACCCCTGCAGCCACAAATAGGTGAGTACAATTAGGTGAGTACA
>WNWK01047452.1:0-13922 GCA_009830355.1 Cherax destructor | reverse complement strand
CAATACAAAGTAGAAAGGTATAAGGAGAGGGGGGGGTTTGAGGTTACCACCCCCGGGGCCAAGTCGATGTGTTCAGTCCATCAATCTTGTTGGAAGTGAGCAAACGGCCGTAGAGATGGCTTATATGCTGTAATCAGGTGAGATGCAGCAGAGGAGGCAGGTCATGGGTATCAACCACTATCAGTAAGCCTTTTCCCCAAAGGTTTTTGGACAAATGTTGAAAAATCCCTTTGTATAAAAAACCCCAAAAGAAGTTGCTGTGTCAGACGGGTTTTAGATAAATGGTTCAGAAACCCCGACAAGTTGTTAAATTAGCACATACCCCAACCGGGTATCTTTTTTGGGGAAAACCCCGTTTCGCCCCGGGTTCATCACCCCAAGGCCAAAGTAGAAAGGTATAAGGAAGGGGGTTGGGACCCCACCCCCTGGGCCCGGGGAGTCGATTTTCAGTCCAAAAACCTTGTTGGAAGGTAGCAAACGGCCGTGGGGGGGGGCTTTTTGTAATCAGGTGAGATCACGTGGGGGGCGGGGGAAAGTGGTATCAACCACTAGTCAAGTAATCCTTGTCCAAAGGTTTGGACAAATGTTGAAGAACCCTTTATCAAAAAGAAGTTGTTGTCAGAAGGATGTAGATAAATGGTTAAAGAGAACCGACAAGTAATTCCCTCATCAAGGTCATTGATATATATTATAAATAACAATGGGCCTAAGACTGATCCCTGTGGAACACCACTTGTTACAAGTCCCCATTCGGATTTAACCCCATTTATGCACACTCTGCTTCCTATTGGTGAGCCAGGCTCGATCCATGACAGCACTTTTCCCCAATGCCATGAGCTGCCACTTTCTTTAACAGTCTCTGGTGCGGTACTCTATCAAAAGCCTTACTAAAGTCTAAATAAACAATATCGAATTCTTTATCGTGATCAACAGCCTCAAAAGCTTTACTGAAGAAGGTTAATAAATTAGATGGCTGGAACGGCCCCTCGTGAATCCATCTGGGTATCATTAATCAAATTATGAGTTATCTAGATGGCTTCTAATAATATCAGCTATAATTGACTCTAGTAATTTGCCTACAATTGAGGTCAGGCTTATTGGGCGGTAGTTTGACGGTAGTGACTTGTCCCCTGCTTTAAAAATAGGAATTACATTAGCCATCTTCCACATATCAGACACTACACCTGTTTGAAGAGATAAATTAAAAATGTTAGATATTGGTTCACAGAGTTCCATTTGCATTCCTTAAGAACCCTTGCAAAAAGCTCATCAGGACCCGGCGATTTATTTTGTTTCAGTCGGTCCAGCTGTTTCATAATCATTTCGCTAGTGACTGTGATATTAAATAATTTATCTTCTTCTGGGCCTCTGTAAAAATTAATTACTGGGATATTATTAATGTCTTCCTGTGTGAAAACCGAGAAAAATAATTATTAAAAATAGAGCACATATCATTCTCCTTGTCAGTAAGATGCCCAAAGTTATTTTTAAGGGGACCTATTTTTATCCCTAACTTTTGTTCTATAAACCTGGAAAAACTTTTTGGGTTAGTTTTGAATCCTAGCAACTTTAATTTCATAGTCCCGTTTAGCTTTCTTATTCCCTTTTTAACGTCCCTCTTAATGTCAGTATACTGATTTATAAGATGACCCTCACCTCTTTTTATGCGCCTATAAATTCCTTTCTTCTGCCCTAAAAGATATTTGAGCCTATTATTCATCCATTTTGGGTCTTTTCTACTTGATCTAATTTCTTTATACGGGATAAATGTTCTTTGGGCAGCCTGTATAGTGTTAAGAAAACTGTCATATTGATACCTCTCTTCTTCACCCCAGTCCACAGTTGATAAGTGTTCTCTAAGTCCATTATAATCTGCTAAGCGAAAATCTGGGACCATTACTGAATTACCCCCTACTATCATACATCCATTCAATGCTAAAGGTAATTGACTTGTGGTCGCTTGGCCAGATTCCTCTGTAATTTCTAAATTATTAACAAGGGTTTCCTTGCTTGCAGAACCAAGTCAAGTAGGTTATTTCCCCTTGTGGTTCTGTTACAAACTGCTTCAAAAGCAATCTGAACTACTTCTAAAAAGTCGTTAGATTCTAAATTCCCTGTCATGAAATTCCAATCAATCTGACTAAAGTTAAAGTCCCTAAATTACTACGTTATCGTGTCTTGTGGCCTTAACAATTTCCTCCCAAAGTAGTCTCCCTTGTTCCCTATCTAAGTTTGGAGGACGGTAAATCACGCCTAAAATCAATTTTCACACCCTTCTGGAAAATTCTATCCAGACAGACTCTGTATGTGTTAATTCAGACTTTATACCCGTTTTTATGCAACAATTTAAATGTTTCCACAACATTCTCCTGGGTCTTCGTTGTTTCTACCTCTCCACCCGTCCTCTTGAGCCTTAACTTTGTCCCATGCGTTTTAGCCACTGTCCAGGTTCCTTTCCTGGCTTGAGGATTCTCAACAGGAGGATTACTACGAATCCTCTTGTTTTCCTCAGTCAGTCGCTGTATCTCAAGCTTAGCTACCCTCAGTTCTTCCTTCAGCTGCTGGTAGAGTAGCTCAAGAGGACATCTTCTTCAGATTGACAGAATGGATTACTGGGTTTGTATCAGGAGGTGTTGGCAGCAAGGTCCAGAGGGTTGTGTTACAGCTTTGTACATCATTGGTGGGGCTTCGCCTGGATTGCGCCAGCTCAGTTCTGGTCTCCATATTACAGAATGGACATAGGTTCGTTAGAAAGCATTCAGCGTAGAATGACTGGGTTAATGCATAGCATTGGTGATCTTCCTTGCGAAGAAGGATTGAAGACCCTGAAATTGCATTCACTTGTAAGACGTAGAATGAGGGGAGACATGATCGAGGTATACAAGTGGAAAATGGGTATTAACAAAGGGGATATAAATAAGGTCTTGAGGATATCTCTCCCGAGAGAACCCGCAATAATGGATTCAAGTTAGATAAGTTTAGATTTAGAAAGGATATAGGAAAGTATTGGTTTGGAAATAGGGTAGTTGATGAGTAGAACAGTCTGCCTAGTAGGGTTATTGAAGCTAGGACCTTGGGTAGTTTTAAATTTAGGTTGGATAAATTCATGAGTGAGAGGGGTTGGATTTGAGTGGGACTCGCGCATGAGTGGGTAAAATTGTCAAAGCTTATTTCTTGGGTAGCATTGAAAATTGGGTTGAGCAAATATTCTGTTAGTGGGACGGATTGTGAAGGACCTGCCTAGTATGGGCCAACAGGCCTGCTGCAGTGTTCCTCCTTTCTTATGTTCTTATGTTTGCTTTCCTGGGGCTGGGAGAGAGGATATTGTTAGCCGTCTGGACGACATCATGAGAGGTAATGGGAGCAATCCTATTATCTGTCTCAGTGCTGGAAGCAACGATGTTGGCAGACGTAGAAGTGAGAACCTGACTAGCAGGTATAGGTCAGCAATAGACATAATTAGGAAGAAGGGTGGGAACCCTGTCATATGTGGTATTTTGCCAAGGAGAGGAGTTGGAGATGAATTACTGTCCAGGGCAATTGGTGTCAATTGCTGGCTGGACAAACACTGTAAGGATAATGCAGTACCATTCATTTGCAACTGGGACCACTTCTATGGCCGAAATGACATGTATGCCAGGGATGGGGTTCACTTATCCAGGGCAGGTGTGAATTTTCTTGCTAGCTCAGTTGAGGAAGTTGTTAGGACTTTAATCTAGGATTAGTTAGAGGTATAGGTTTAGAAATGGAAAATACTGAATGTCGAAATATAGATCTAGGCTTTGATATAAGAACATAAGAACATAAGAAAGGAGGAACACTGCAGCAGGCCTGTTGGCCCATACTAGGCAGGTCCTTCACAATCTGTCCCACTAACAGAATATTTGCTCAACCCAATTTTCAATGCTACCCAAGAAATAAGCTTTGACAATTCTACCCACTCATGCCGAGTCCCCTAAATCCAACCTCTCACTCATGAATTTATCAACCAATTTCAAAAAGGTCTAGCTTCATAACCCTGGCAACTGTTCACTCCGTCCTACATATTTCCAACCAATCTTCATAAGAACATAAGAACATAAGAGAGGAACACTGCAGCAGGCCTGTTGGCCCATATAGCAGGTCCTTCACAATCATCCCACTAACAGAATATTTGCTAACCCAATTTTCAAAATACCCAGAAATAAGCTTTGACAATTCTACCCACTCATGCTCGAGTCCCATCAAATCCAACCTCTCACTCATGAATTTATCCAACCTAAATTTGAAACTACCCAAGGTCCTAGCTTAATAACCCTACTAGGCAGACTGTTCCACTCATCAACTACCCTATTTCCAAACCAATACTTTCCTATATCCTTTCTAAATCTAAACTTATCTAACTTGAATCCATTATTGCGGGTTCTCTCTTGGAGAGATATCCTCAAGACCTTATTTATATCCCCTTTGTTAATACCATTTTCCACTTGTATACCTCGATCATGTCTCCTCATTCTACGTCTTACAAGTGAATGTAATTTTAGGGTCTTCAATCTTTCTTCGTAAGGAAGATTTCTAATGCTATGTATTAATTTAGTCATTCTACGCTGAATGTTTTCTAACGAATTTATGTCCATTCTGTAATATGGAGACCAGAACTGAGCTGCGTAATCTAGGTGAGGCCTTACTAATGATGTATAAAGCTGTAATATAACCTCTGGACTTCTGTTGCTAACACTTCTTGATATAAATCCCAGTAATCTATTTGCCTTATTACGTACGCTTAGGCATTGCTGTCTTGGTTTAAGGTTGCTGCTTACCATCAAAGTCTATAGCAATCTATAGGGACTAAGTTCTCGTTATAACTATAAGTCTTCCTAATGGACACTCAGACTATCAACCTTGTCATTTATAAGAACATAAGTGAAGAATCATAACAGCAGGCCTGTATCCATACTAGGCGTCACTCATATTCATCCACCAAATAGAACATAAGAACATGAAGGAAGAACACTGCAGCAGGCCTGTTGGCCATACTAGGCAGGTCCTTCACAATCCATCCACTAACAGAATAATATTTCAACCTATTTTCAATTCTCCCAAGAAATAAGCTTTGAAGATTCTATTAACTCAGTGCAGTCCACTCAATCCAACCCCTCTCCTCATGAATTTATCAACCTAAATTTGAAACTCCAAGGTCATAGCTTCAATGACCCTACTAGGCAGACTGTTCCACTCATCAACTACCCTATTTCCAAACCAATATTTTCCTATATCCTTTCTAAATCTAAACTTGATCAATTTGAATCCATTATTGGGTTCTCTCTTGAGAATATCCTCAAGACCTTATTTATATCCCCTTATTAATACCCATCTTCCATATATACCTCGATCATGTCTCCCTCATTCTTGTCTTACAAGTGAATGTAATTTAAGGGTCTTCAATCTTTCTTCATACGGAAGATTTCTAATGCTATGAATTAACTTTGTCATTCGTCGCTGAATGTTTTCTAACGAATTTATATCCATTCTGTAAAATGGAGACCAGAACTGAGCTGCATAATCTAGGTGAGGCCTTACTAATGATGTATAAAGCTGTAATATAACCGCTGGACTTCTGTTGCTTACACTTCTTGATATAAATCCCAGTAATCTATTTGCTTTATTTCTTACGCTTAGGCATTGCTGACTTGGTTTGAGGTTGCTGCTTACCATAACCCCCAGATCCTTTTCGCATTCTGTACGGCTGAGTTCAACATTATTAAGCTGGTAGGTGCTAGGGTTATGAACATTCCCGAGCTTTAGAACTTTGCATTTATCTACATTGAACTGCATCTGCCATTTTCTGACCATGAATTGAGTTTGTCTAAATCCTCCTGAAGTTCCGTGACATCTACGTCTGAATCGATTATCTACCTATCTTCGTGTCATCAGCGAATTTGCTCATATCACTAGTAATTCCCTGTCAAGGTCATTTATATATATTATAAACAACAACGGGCCTAAAACCGATCCCTGTGGAACGCCACTTGTTACAGATCCCCACTCAGATTTAACCCATTAATGCACCCTCTGCTTCTATTGGTGAGCCATGACTCGATCCATGAAAACAACAGAACACTTGTTCAACCCAACTTTCAATGCTACCCAAGAAATAAGATTTGATAATTTTATTTACTCATGTGCAATTCCCACTCAAATCCAACCCCTCTCACTCATGAATTTATCCAACCTAAATTTAGGGTGAGTTGATGAGTGGAACAGTCTGCCTAGTAGGGTTATTGAAGCTAGGACCTTGGGTAGTTTCAAATTTAGGTTGGATAAATTCATGAGTGAGAGGGGTTGGATTTGAGTGGGACTCGCGCATGAGTGGGTAGAATTGTCAAAGCTTATTTCTTGGGTACCATTGAAAATTGGGTTGAGCAAATATTCTGTTAGTGGGACGGATTGTGAAGGACCTGCCTGTATGGGCCAACAGGCCTGCTGCAGTGTTCCTCCTTTCTTATGTTCTTATGTTCTTATAACTACCCAAGGCCCTAGCTTCAAAAACCCCTACTAGGCAGACTGTTCCACTCATCAACTACCCTATTTCCAAACCAATACTTTCCTATATCCTTTCTAAATCTAAACTTATCTAACTTGAATCCATTATTGCGGGTTCTCTCTTGGAGAGATATCCTCAAGACCTTATTTATATCCCCTTTGTTAATACCCATTTTCCACTTGTATACCTCGATCATGTCTCCCTCATTCTACGTCTTACAAGTGAATGTAATTTTAGGGTCTTCAATCTTTCTTCGTAAGGAAGATTTCTAATGCTATGTATTAATTTAGTCATTCTACGCTGAATGTTTTCTAACGAATTTATGTCCATTCTGTAATATGGAGACCAGAACTGAGCTGCGTAATCTAGGTGAGGCCTTACTAATGATGTATAAAGCTGTAATAAACCTCTGGACTTCTGTTGCTAACACTTTGATATAAATCCCAGTAATCTATTTGCCTTATTACGTACGCTTAGGCATTGCTGTCTTGGTTTAAGGTTGCTGCTTACCATCACCCCCAAGTCCTTCTCGCAATCTGTATGGCTAAGTTCTACGTTATTTAATTTATAAGTGCTTGGGTTATGGACACTCCCGAGCTTCAGAATTGCATTTATCTACATTGAACTGCATCTGCCACTTTTCTGACCACGAATTAAGTTTGTCTAAATCTTCCTGAAGTTCTATGACATCTATGCTTGAATCAATTATCCTACCTATCTTCGTGTCGTCGGCGAATTTGCTCATATCACTAGTAATTCCCTCATCAAGGTCATTGATATATATTATAAATAACAATAAGAACATAAGAATGGAGGAACACTGCAGAAGGCCTACTGGCCCATACAAGGCAAGTCCTTATCAAAACCACCACTACCTAGAATTTACTCCTGTACTCGACACTAATCAAACCCAGCCCTCCCACTCATATATTTGTCCAATCTCTTTTAAAGCCACCCAAGGTCCTAGCCTCTATCACCCTACTCGGAAGATTGTTCCACGCATCTACAACTCTGTTCGAAAACCAGTACTTGCCTATGTCCTTTCTAAATCTAAATTATCCAATTTAAATCCGTTATTTCTGGTTCTTACCTGGTTCGATATTCTCAGTATTTTATTAATATCTCCTTTGTTTATGCCCATCATCCACTTGTACACCTCGATGATATCTCCCTCATTCTACGTCTCTCCAGAGAGTGGAGATTCAATGCTCTAAGTCTATCTTCCTTACGGAGATTTCTTATACTGTAAATCATTTTAGTCATTCTTCTTTGTATGTTCTCCAATGATCTATATCCATCCTGTAGTAAGGAGACCAAGCTGAGCTGCATAATCCAAAAGAGGTCTCACTAGTGATGTATAGAGCTGTTAAATTAGACACATATGCAACATGGGTATCTTTATTGAAACGTTTCGCCACACAGTGGCTTCATCAGTCCAATACAAAGAAGAAAGTAGTAATAATAGGAGGAGTTTGAGGTAATCAGTCCCTCGGCCTGGAGTCGATGTGTTCAGTCCATCAATCTTGAAGTAAATACAACATAAGGCAAATAGAAGTTGCTTATATACTGTAGACAGGTGAGATGAAGCAGGAGGGAGGCGGGGTCATGGTGGTATCATCCACTAGTCAGAGTAAGTCCTTGTCCAAAGGTTTGGACAATGTTGAAGAATCCTTTGTATCAAGATCCCAAGAAGTTGCTGTGTCAGACAGGATGTAGATGAATGGTTCAGAGAACCGACGTTGTTAAATTAGACACATATGCAACACTTGGGTATCTTTATTGAGAAACGTTTCGCCACACAGTGGCTTCATCAGTCAATACAAGAAGAAAGTAGTAATAATAGGAGGAGTTTCAGGTAATCAGTCCCTCGGCCTGGAGTCGATGTGTTCAGTCCATCAATCTTGAAGTAAATACAACATAAGGCAATAGAGAGTTGCTTATATACTGTAGTTAGGTGAGATGAAGCAGCAGGAGGCGGGGGTCATAGTGGTATCTATCCACTAGTCAAGTAGCCCTTGTCAAAGGGTTTTGGACAAAGTGTTGAAGAATTCCGTTTGTATCAAGATCCCAAGAAGTTGCTGTGTCAGACAGGATGTAGATGAATGGTTCAGAGAACCGACAAGTTGTTAAATTAGACACATATGCAACATTTGGGTATCTTTATTGAGAAACGTTTCGCCACACAGTGGCTTCATCAGTCAATACAAAGTAGAAAGTTGTAAGAAATTTTAGGAGGAGTTTGAGGTAATCAGTCCCTCGGCCTGGAGTCGATGTGTTCAGTCCATCAATCTTGAAGAAATACAATATGTCAAATGAGGTGGCTTATATACTGTAGTAGGTGAGTGAGAGCAGGAGGCGGGGTCATAGTGGTACATCCACTAGTCAAGTAATCTTGTCCAAGGTTGGACAAGTTGATGAAACTTTGATCAAGATCTCAGGCCCTGGGACTGGATGTATGAAGTCAGAACTCGACAAGTTTTAAATTACACTATTGCACTGATGAAGCCACTGTGTGGCGAAACGTTTCCTCAATAAAGATACCCAAATGTTGCATATGTGTCTAATTTAAACCAATTTTCTGAAGATTTTCTCTGAACCATCATCTTTAAAAAATTATTAAGATGCTTAATAATATCTCTTTTGATTTCTGTTTGCTAAAATTGACTTTTTGAAATAAATCCTAGTAATCTGTTATCCTTATTGCGCACACTTAGGCACTGTTGTCTTGGCTTTAGATTTCTGCTTACCATGACTCCCAAGTCTTTTTCACATTCTGTATGATCAAGCTCAACTTCACCTAGTTTATAAATTCGAGGGATATTTTCATTACCAACGACTAGCACCTTACACTTGTCCACATTGAACTTCATCTGCCACTTTTCAGACCAAGACATTAATTTATCCAAATCCTCCTGGAGTTCATTGGTATCCTCCTCAGAATGAATTATACGGCCTATTTTTGTATCATCAGCAAATTTACTCATGTCACTTGCAATTCCTTCATCAAGGTCATTTATGTAAATTATGAACAACAATGGGCCCAAAACTGATCCTTGTGGAACGCCACTGGTGACAAATCCCCATTCAGATTTGACCCCATTAATGGAAACTCTGCTTTCTATTGGTAAGCCATGCCTCTATCCATGCTAGAACTTTACCTCCTATACCATGAGCTGCCACCTTTCTTAAGAGTCTCTTGTGAGGTACTCTATCGAAGGCCTTACTGAAATCCAAGTAAACTATATCATATTCTTTATCACTGTCTACTGCCTCAAATGTTTTATTGAAAAACGTCAGTAAATTTGTCAGGCAGGAACGACCTCTCGTAAACCCATGCTGAGATTCATTAATCAAATTATGTTCTTCAAGGTGACTTCTGATAATATCAGCTATAATTGATTCTAATAATTTGCCTACTATAGACGTGAGGCTTATTGGACGGTAATTTGATGGACTGGACGTATCCCCTGATTTGAATATAGGAACTACATTAGCTATCTTCCACATCTTTGGCACAACACCAGTTAGGATGGACGTGTTAAACACATTCGTTAATGGCTGACTAAGTTCCATCTTGCATTCTTTAAGTACCCTGGAAAACAACTCGTCGGGTCCTGGGGACTTATTTTGCTTCAGTTTATCTATCTGTTTGATAACCATATCCCTCGTGACAGTAATATTAGTTAATTTGAATTCTTCAGGAACTGAATAATAGTTAATTTCTGGAATCTCATTTACGTCTTCTTGTGTAAAGACTGACAAAAAATAGTCATTAAATAGAACACATTTCCAGTTCGTTATCCGTCAGCTGTCCATTCCCAATTTTCAGAGGTCCTACCTTTTCCCTCACCTTCGTCCTGTACACTTGAAAGAACCCTTTTGGATTAGTCTTTGATTCATTAGCAACCTTAATCTCATAGTCACGTTTAGCCTTTCTAATCCCTTTTTCTTCTCTTTTCAACTGAACATATTGGTCAATAAGGTTAACATCTCTTTTGATGCGCCTATAAATACCTCTTTTCTCCCCTAATAGATGTTTTAGCCTCCTGTTAATCCATTTGGGATCGTTATTATTTGACCTAAATTCTCTCTGGGGAATAAACATACTCTGTGCACGTTGTACATTATTAAGAAAAAATCATAAACGCAGATCCCATCGTAATCGTTAGCTAGATTACCCCAGTCGAGATTAGACAGGTGTTCCCTACGTCTGAATCGATTATCCTACCTATCTTCGTGTGGAAAAATAAACACATAAGCAGTATAATGTGATCCTTTATTGACAACGTTTCGCCCACGCAGTGGGCTTTATCGAGTCACAGACAGATCTACCTGGAAAATGAGCAACATGGAGATATATATAGGGTACAGTCAGGTGGAGAATGCTGGGTCAGGTGGAGAAAGCTGCATGTGAGTCTTGAAAAGTAGTGTGATAGTTAAAAACATAGTGTGACTTAAAGGACCTGCAGTGTACCATTCTTGAGTTCTAGGTGGGATAGCGTTGAAGAAGTTTCTTGGCAATAGGTTCAGCTATGTTGTAGAAGCCGTTGTTCTGGTTGAAGTTGTTGGATATACAGATGAGTGATGATTCTAGGATTCTTCGGTATTGCGTGTTGTCTTCTCTGGCGATGAGTCTTGCGTTTCTGTAGTTGATTAAATGGTTGTGTAAATTTCGGTGTTGAACACAGGCATTTCTTGAGTCGTCAGATCTGCCTGCGTACTGGTGTTCTGAAATGCGTGTTTGTAGGTCTCTGGATGTTTCGCCAACGTATAATTTGCTGCAGCCATTACAGGATTGTGTATACCCCTGCCGTGGATTGAAGCTTTTCCTGTCTGTTACTGGTAATGTCCTTAATGGTGGTGGATGTGGAGGTGGATACTCGAATGAGGTCTTAGAAAAAATGTTGGAAACTTGTTTGGAAATGGAGTTGGTGGGAAGGACTATGTATCTCTTCTCAGCAGTGTCTTCTCTGGGTGTGTTGAAGATGTTTAATGCCCGTCGTCTGCAGTCTCTAATGAAGTGACGAGGATAGTGAAGTTTGGAAAAACTTGTTCAATGAGGGAGCATTCTTCTTCAAGGAACTCACTGCTGCAGATTCTGAGTGCGCGCAGGAAAAAGCCTATAATTACACCACGTTTAATTTTGGTGTCGTGGTGAGGTAGAAGTGGAGAAGATCGTGTTGATTGGTAGGTTTTCGATAGACTTTAAAACGAAGTTCATGGTCAGCTTTGCAGAGAAGAACATCAAGGAAAGGAAGAGTATTGTCGACTTCTTCTTCTAGTGTAAACTGGATTGATGGCTCAACCTGGTTGAGTTCGTGTTGAGAGCTTGAACGTTGAAGCGTCTGGGGTTATGATGAGAATGTCGTCAACATAACGAAGCCAGGTGACAGAAGAGGGAATAATAGTGGAAAATCGCTCGGCTTCCAAATGTTCCATATATAGGTTCGCAAGGACGGCACTAAGTGGCGATCCCATGGGTAGTCCAAAAGTTTGCTGAAAGAGTTGGTTTTCGAAAGAGAAACATGTAAAGCCCACACATAGTTCAACAAGGTCGATGAAATCGCTGGCTGGAAGAGGAAGATCAAGCGAGTCGTCAATTTTCCTGCGCAAGAGATCGATAGCTTGTGTAGTAGGTACTTTGGTGAATAGGGATGTTACATCAAGGCTGGAGAGTTTCTTGTTTCTGATGTTGATGTTGCGAATGCGATTGAGAAGGTCACCAGAGTGTTTGAGATGTGCTGGACTGATGGTGCCCAAAAGTTTGGAGAGGTGTTTAGCGAGAATTCCTGAGATTTGGTGGGGAGCACTGCCTATTCCCGAGGATATGGGCCTCAATGGGATACCTGGTTTACAACATAGCTGAACCTATTGCCAAGAAACTTCTTCAACGCTATCCCACCTAGAACTCAAGAATGGTACACTGCAGGTCCTTTAAGTCACACTATGTTTTTAACTATCACACTACTTTTTAAGACTCACATGCAGCTTTCTCCACCTGACCCAGCATTCTCCACCTGACTGTACCCTATATATATCTCCATGTTGCTCATTTTCCAGGTAGATCTGTCTGTGACTCGATAAAGCCCACTGCGTGGGCGAAACGTTGTCAATAAAGGATCACATTATACTGCTTATGTGTTTATTTTTCCATTGTGTCGGTATTTTATACCATTTATTTCTATCTTCGTGTCATCAGCGAATTTGCTCATATCACTAGTAATTCCCTTGTCAAGGTCATTTATATATATTATAAACAACGTCTTACAAGTGAATGTAAATTTAGGGTCTTCAATCTTTCTTCATACGGAAGATTTCTAATGCTATGTATTAATTTAGTCATTCTACGCTGAATGTTTTCTAACGAATTAATATCCATTCTGTAATATGGAGACCAGAATTGAGCTGCGTAATCTAGGTGAGGCCTTACTAACGATGTATAAAGCTGTAATATAACCTCTGGACTTCTGTTTCTAACACTTCTTGATATAAATCCCAGTAATCTATTTGCCTTATTACGTATGCTTAGGCATTGCTGTCTTGGTTTAAGGTTGCTGCTTACCATAACCCCAAGTTCTTTTCGCAATCTGTATGGCTAAGTTCTACGTTATTTAACTTATAAGTGCTTGGGTTGGTAAATTAGACACATATGCAACACTTGGGTATCTTTATTGAGGAAACGTTTCGCCACACAGTGGCTTCATCAGTCCATACAAAGGAGAATCGTGAAGAACAGGAGGAGGTGGAGGTTGTCAGGCCCTCAATCTTCGGACGATGTTGTCAGTCCATCAATCTTGAATAGAATAACAGCATATGAGCAGAGGAACCTTATATACTGTAGACAGGAGAGGTGCAGCAGTAGTAGGAGGTGTCACATTTGTTCAATGTGGAAGTAGGTCGTGCCCAAGGAATAGGCAAGCGAAGAAATCCTGACAACATCGTCTGAAGATTGAGGGCCTGACAACCTCACACTCCCCCCTGTTCTTCACGATTCTCCTTTGTATGGACTGATGAAGCCACTGTTGGCAAACGTTTCCCCAATAAAGATACCCAAGTGTTGCATATAAGAACATAAGAACATGAAAGGAGAACTGCAGCAGGCCTGTTGGCCCATACTAGGCAGGTCCTTACAATCCATCCCACTAACAGAATATTTACTCAACCCAATTTTCAAGCTACCCAAGAAATAAGCTTTGACAATTCTCCACTCATCGGAGTCCCACTCCAAATCCAACCCTCTCTCTCATGTTATCCAACCTAAATTTGAAACTACCCAAGGTCCTAAGCTTCAATAACCTACTAGGCAGACTGTCCACTCATCAACTTCCCTATTTAGATTTGTTTAATTTAGAAAGGATATGGAAAAGTTTGGTTTGGAAATAGGGTAGTTGATGAGTGG
>WNWK01047451.1:0-13922 GCA_009830355.1 Cherax destructor | reverse complement strand
CACACACACACACACACACACACACACACAGCACACACACACACACAACAACACACACACAAACCCAGACATACACACACAACAAATTATCTAAGAAAATAAAATAAAAATAATCAGCTCAAAATAAAAAAATAAAAATTGTTTTTTTTTGACTGCTGCAACCTGGCCTCAACGACTCTTAGTTAATTAACGTCTTTGATGTAATATTATGTAATGATATATTGTCAGGTACATCCTGATATCGCTCGCATGGCGCCAGTTTCTCACCTTTTGTCAACTTTGTTAAATGGTTTAATTTTAACCAATAATTTCCAAATAGAATTATTGTATATGTAATAAATTATTGTCGCCTCGATGACATAAGTAGACAGTGATATAGAATAGTGATACGAAAACAATATCAACAGTTTTCTAAGGAAAATTAACCAAAATTGTTTTATCTCACCCAGTTATGACAACTCATTTACTATAGCATGAAACAACTAATCTCAGCAAGGTAAACTGTTTAAATAACAGTTAAAAAACTCTGAAAACCCATGAACCTTCCAATAATTTCATGAACATTTTAACCATCAACGAATGTATGTTAACATATAATGAGACGTACACGAAGGATCTTAATGACAACAAGGAGATAATGTTCTTGAGTGAACATTAAGAGCTCTCTTTATTGACTTTACCATCACGCACCTTCACTAAGATCCAACAAGACTACAACACTACCTACCCTGCAGTTGAGTTAAGACCCAGCAAGACCACACCAGCAAAACCACACCACACTACCTATGCTGCAGCTGGGTCAAGACCCAGCAAGACCACACCAGTAAAACCACACCACACTACCTACCCTGCAGCTGGATCAAGACCCAGCAAGACCACACCAGTAAAACCACACCACACTACCTATGCTGCAGCTGGGTCAAGACCCAGCAAGACCACACCAGTAAAACCACACCACACTACCTACCCTGCAGCTAGGTCAAGACCCAGCAAGACCACACCAGTAAAACCACACCACACTACCTACCCTGCAGCTGGGTCAAGACCCAGCAAACCACACCAGAAAACCACACCACACTACCTATTTCCTGCAGCTGGGTCAAGACCCAGCAAGACCACACCAGTAAACCACACCACACCACCTACTCCTGCAGCTAGGTCAAGACCCAGCAAGACCACACCAATAAAACCACACCACACTACCTACCCTGCAGCTGAGTCAAGACCCAGCAAGACCACACCAGTAAAACCACACCTCACTTCCTACTCTGCAGCTGGGTAAAAGACCAAGCAAGACTACACCAGTAAAAAAAACACCACTACCTACCCTGCAGCTGGGTCAAGACCTAGCAAGACCTCACCAGTAAAACCAAACCACTTGCAACCCTGCAGCTGGGTCAAGACCCAGCAAAACCACACCACTACCTACTTTGCAGCTGGGTCTGACCCAGCAAGACCACACCACTACCTGCCCTGCAGCTGGGTCAAGACCCAGCAAGACCACACCAGTAAAACAACACCACACTAGCTTCTCCTGCAGCTGGGTCAAGACCCAGCAAGACCACACCAGTAAAACCACACCTCACTTCCTACCCTGCAACTGGGAAAAGACAAGCAAGACCACACCAGTAAAAACACCACTACCTACTTCTGCAGCTGGGTCAAGACCCAGCAAGACCTCACCAGTAAAACCAAACCACTACCAACCCTGCAGCTGGGTCAAGACCCAGCAAGACCACACCAGTAAAACCACACCACTACCTACCTTGCAGCTGGGTCAAGACCCAGCAAGGCCACACCAGAAAAACCACACCACTACCTACCCTGCAGCTGGGTCAAGACCCAGCAAGACCACACCAGCAAAACCACACCATTACCTACCTTGCAGCTGGGTGAAGACCCAGCAAGACCACACCAGTAAAACCACACCACACTACCCACCCTGCAGCTGGTTCAAGACCCAGCAAGACCACACCAGCAAAACCACACCACACTGCCTACCCTGCAGCTGGGTCAAGACCCAGAAAGACCACACCAGTTAAAAAAAACACTACCTACCCTCCCGTAAAATCACCGCCTGCAGCATATCCCTATCAACACTGTCATACGCCATTTCCCAGTCAAGCCCTAAAACACCCCCAGCTTTTCTGCTCTCTAAAAAACCTTTGATCCTCCGATGACCCTCCCTCATACTTCTCCCCGGTACCCCATACTGACCCTCCTCCAGTAAGCTCCCCAAAACTCCTTTCATTCTATTAGCAAGAATTCGTGCAAATATCTTATAATCTGCACACATAAGTGTAATTGGCCTATAATCCTCAATTGTCCCACAAGCACGATTTTTCGGCACTAAAACTACATTACCTGTTGTCATATCCTCACCCAAGCTACCTTTCAATTTCATAGCATTAAACAGCCTAATTAGCATCCCTCGCAGAACCTCCCAATGAACTATAAAAAAATCCCCAGAAATTCCAGTCCAGTGGCCTTGCCCAGGGCCTGACTCTTCACTGCCTGCTAAACCTCCTCAGTTATAGACCCTTCCATACTCTCTCTATCTCCAGCCCCTATCCTCTCAACTATACTGTCTATTATTACATCCCAGGATACTCCATCGCTTACCCCCTGGCTCATCTTACACTCAAACCAAGCATCAGCATAATAACTCATGGCTTCCATGGTACGAATAATCTGCCCCTTCCGATACCCACGGCACTCCTCAGTTACCCTCAAAGACATTACCGTCATATCTCTTCTCCAGTTCTGAAAAGTACGTAACACTAACGCGGAGGGCTTATCATCCCATAAAACTTCCTCTAAACCCCCTCGTACCCTCAGAGCATGAAAATGTTCATTCCGCAAATCCTGCAATTGTAACTGCAGATGATCAATTTCAGCTAGGGGATACCGCCCTCCACTCTCATAACAAGTTCTCAATTGCCCCTCTAGGTACCTCAACATTCCCAACCTTTGCCTCGCATCTTCCCTACTCAGTTGCCTATAAAATTCCTGGATCGCCACTTTAGCCCTCACACTCCACCATTCCACCAATCCGCAAAAACCTCCCTGTGATCCAACCCCTGCAACAACCTCACATTTAATTTCCAATACCCGGAATATATCTTCACCGCCCCAGCCCATCCCATCTCTACCAGCACACCCCTATAATCGGAAAAAAAACAAAATCCTGACATTTAACCTCACCTACCTGAACCGCCCCTGAAACATATACCTGGTCCAACCTAGCCGCATAACCCTGTTCAATATAAGTGTGGTCCACATGCCACCCTCCTCCCCTAACCACATCCTCCACACTAACTGCCCTCATCACCTCCCTCAAGCTTTGCAACAAACAGCCCGCCCCCCAAGGTTCCACATCCCTCCCTCTAATAATGCAATTCCAATCCCCGGCAATTATCGTAACCAACGGTAAACCTCTCAACGCATAAACTAAATCATCACATACAAAATCATCCTTTACACGGCGATTGGAAGTCGCCGGCATATATACACCAATGAAACACACCTGTATGTCTCCCCAAACCCCGTCCACCCTTACTATCCTGCCACCACCCCTCTCCTCCCAGGCTTTTAACTTGAAAGGGCTGGTCTCACGTATACCCACCATCACCCCACCCTTGAAATTCCCCAAACTCCCACTGTAACACTTATATCCCTTCAAACACAAAACCCTACCACACCTATAATTATGCTCATGGAGAAAGCATACCTTAATCCATCTCCTCCAAACTTCCGCCCGGAGCCCATTAACATTTAAGTTGAAACACCTGAATAGGTCAAAGGGGGTTTGCCACTTTGGCACACAGACCCTATCACAACTGGCACAGAGGCCCTACCTCCTTTAACCCCTATCCCACTTTTCTTTCCTTGGGGCACAACCTTCTTCCCCTTAACAACATCCCTCCAGGCCATTTTAGAAGACCTTTGGCCCGGGGTTATCTCATCATCCTCAGTATCCCCACTGGGTCGCTTACGGGATACTTCCACACATTCCATATCCCCGTCACCTTCCTCCCTATGCACCTCCACCTCAGCCACCACCACAGGCACAGAGTCAACGAGGTCCTCTACCGGACCAATCTCGCACTCCGGACGCTCCGAAACACCAGATGAGTCCTCATCCAAGCCCAAAACACCCGCAGGAGACGGGCTCCCAAGGAGGCTCTGGATGTCTTCGAAACAAGGCCTTGATAACTCAGAGACCACCTCCAACAAGTCACCCTCCATGGCAACCTGAGAACACTCCAGCACCTCTTCCTGCGTCGCTGGGGTTAAAGTCAAAACGGCCTCCTCCGCAGCATCAACCGCCTCACCCCAATTCCGAGGAACATCCTCAGTATCAAGAACCTTGGCCACATCCAGTACATTAAATCCTTTGGTAATTAATGTAGTTTATTTACTGCTGCTTTTTTTCTGGCGTATATGTGTGTGTGTGTGTGTGTGTGTGTGTGTGTGTGTGTGTGTGTGTGTGTGTGTGTGTGTGTGTGTGTGTGTGTGTGTGTGTGTGTGTGTGTGTGTGTGTGTTTGTTAGCAATGGAAGGATCTTCTGGCCTCCCAGTACAGCTTATGTGTATGCTACTGTGTTCTGGAGTTGTGTTTGCTCATGTCTTATTACAAATATACACTACAACTCATTTTCACTCCATTCTTTTTGGCGTCCGACGAAACTGTCCCATGTATTATTTTATTATAATCGAGGGGGATGCGCTAAACCCGTAAGATTATACAGCGTGTGTGGGAGGATATGGAAGGAATTCAAGCTTAATTCAGGAAACAGGAGCACAGATCCAATTCCCTAGATCAAGAGCCCCTCACCAGCATCAAGGAATCTTCCTTGAGGGGTGTCCCATGTATTTTCAGATGTGCGCGAGGCATTTATATCCGGGTCATTCCTGCTTGGATACTGCATGACACTGTGTCCTTTATATCTTTGTTAATAGTACATTTACTACTGGTCTTTCTAGGGCAGTGGTTCATAACCTTTTTCGTTATATAACCCCCCAAGTCTCTTGCATGACCCCTATAATAAATTTTGAAATGGTGAACCTCGTGAAAAGGTAAGATAAAACAAAATGATAGTAAGACCATGGTTTATTAAAAATGCCACAGAACCTTGAAAAATTCCACATAGCCTCTGCAAATGCCAGAACATTGCAAATTCCACAGAACTATTGAACATCATACAAAACCTACTTCTCATTCAGTCAGTGGGAGGGTTGAAATAGTTTGGCAGCCTTAAGTCTATCAAAGAGAGGAGCAGTGTTCGACAGGCAACACTTCATGTCAGCATCAATCACAAGCCTATTGCGTGCCTTCGTTTTCAGTGTTACCATTGCTGAGAATCCAACCTCGTAGCGATAGGTTGACGGGGACTGGGTGAGCATGGTCAGTGCAGCAGCGAAAGAATGGGTCAGTCGTCCTGCACTTTTGCCCAAAATGAGAGAAGCTCTTGTTCAGTATAATCGATTTTCAATTGAGAATCCTCGCGAATTTGAAGAAATTCTACCTAAGCACCAACATCAGTATCACTGATGGCACTGTCCTTGACTGAAAGGGATCTGTTGATCCACGCATCAGTACAGCGGTCGTCCAGTTTTGGAAAGTAACTTTCGATAGCATCATTCTCTGCCAAAAGATGAACTGAGATCTCCTCACGGAAACTGCATTCAGCATCTGGCATAGAATCCAGGAGAGTCGTCATCTGAATGAAGAAAGTTGAGTCACCGTCCTCAACTCTTTTCTGGTAAAGTTGAATCCTACACTTGAACGCTGTCACTTTGTCACGAGGTGTGTGCAGCATTGCGAGGTTTCCTTGGAGTGAAATATTCAGGGAATCCACCTCAGAGAAGAAATCTGCCAAGTAGTGCAGGTAACATTGATGTAATTGCCATATCTGAGACGTGGATTAATTCGAAAAATCAGGACATGCCTGCTGAATGTCACTTTCAGGGTTTTAAATTGTTCCAAGGAGATAGAAGCATCTTGAAGGGGGGTGGGGTGGCACTTTATGTCCGAGATCGCTTGAACTGTTGCATAAAAACGGGTATAAAGACTGAAATAACACATACAGAGTCTGTCTGGATAGAATTTTCAGAGGGGCATGAAAACTTGATTTTAGGAGTGATATACCGTCCCCCAAACTTTGATAGGGACCAAGGGAGACTACTATGGGAGGAAATTGTTAAGGCCACAAGGCACGATAACGTAGTAATTCTAGAGGACTTTAACTTTAGTCAGATTGATTGGAATTTCTTGCCTGGAATTTAGAATCTAATGACTTCTTAGAAGTAGTTCAGGATTGTTTTTTGAAGCAGTTTGTGACAGAACCTACAAGGGGAAATAACCTACTTGACTTCGTTCTGGCAAACAAGGAAACCTTTGTTAATAATTTAGAAATTACAGAGGAACTCTGCACAAGCGACCTTTAGCATTGAATGGAAGGATGATTGTAAGGATAATTCAGTAACGATCCCAAATTTTCGCTTAGCAGATTACAATGGGCTTAGAGAACACTTATCATCTATGGACTGGGGTAACGAAGAGAGCTATCAATATGACAGCTTTCTTAACACTATACAGGCTGCCCAAAGAACATTTATCCCGTATAAAGAAATTAGATCGAATAGAAATGACCCAAAATGGATGAATAAGAACATAAGAATGGAGGAACACTGCAGAAGGCCTACTGGACCACACAAGGCAGATCCTTATCAAAACCACCCCTACCCTAAAATAGTACCCACGAATTTACTCTCGAACCCACGACACCAATCAAACCCAGCCCCTCCCACTCATATATTTGTCCAATCTCTTTTTAAAGATCGTTCCACGCTTCCACAACTCTGTTTGAAAACCAGTACTTACCTATGATTTTTCTAAATCTAAATTTATCTAACTTAAATCCATTATTTCTGGTTCTTACCTGGTTTGACATCCTCAGTACTTTATTAATAACACCTTTGTTTATCCCCATCATCCACTTATACACCTCGATGATATCTCCCCTTATTCTACGTCTCTCCAGAGAGTGGAGATTCAACGCTCTAAGTCTATCTTCATACGGGAGATTCCTTATACAGTAAATCATTTTAGTCATTCTTCTCTGTATGTTCTCCAATGAATCTATATCCATCCTGTAGTAAGACCAAAACTGAGCGACATAATCTAAATGATGCCTCACTAGTGATGTATAGAGCTGTAAAATAACTTTTGAACTTCTGTTACTTATACTTCTTGAAATAAATCCTATTAATATGTTAGCCTTATTGCGCACACTTAGGCACGGTTGTCTTGGCGTTAGATTTCTGCTCACCATAACTCAGAAGTCTTCTTCACATTATGTATGATCAAGCTCTACTTCACCTAGTTTATAACTTGGTTATTTTCATTACCGTTGAACTTCATCTGCCATTTTTCAGACTAAGACATTAATTTGTCCAAATCCTCCTGGAGTTCATTGGTATCCTCCTCAGAATGAATCATACGGCCTATTTTAGTATCATCAGCAAATTTGCTCATGTCACTTGTAATTCTTTCAGCAAGGTCATTAATGTAAATTATGAACAACAGAGGGCCTAAAACTGATCCATGTGAAACGCCACTATTGACTAATCCCCATTCAGATTTGACCCCATTAATGCAAACTCTCTGCTTTCTGTTTTTAAGCCATGCCTCTATCCATGCTAGAACTTTACCTCCTAAACCATGAGCTGCCACTTTTCTTAAGAGTCTCTTGTGAGGTACTCTATCGAAGTCTTTACTAAAATCCAAATAAACAATATCACATTCTTTATCACTGTCTACTGCCTCAAATGTTCTATTGAAAAACGTTAGTAAATTTGTCAGGCAGGAACGACCTCTCGTAAACCCATAATTTTTTTTTTATTAACACATCGGCCGATTCCCACAAAGGCAGGGTGGCCCGAAAAAGAAAAACTTTCATCATCATTCACTCCATCACTGTCTTGCCAGAGGGGTGCTTTACACTACAGTTATAAAACTGCAACATTAACACCCCTCCTTCAGAGTGCAGACACTGTACTTCCCATCTCCTGGACTCAAGTCCGGCCTGCTGGTTTCCCTGAATCCCTTCATAAATGTTACTTTGCTCACACTCCAACAGCACGTCAAGTATTAAAAACCATTTGTCTTCATTCACTCCTATCAAATACGCTCACACATGCTTGCTGGAAGTCCAAGCCCTCGCACACAAAACTTCCTTTACCCCTCCTCCAACCTTTCCTAGGCCGACCCCTACTCCGCCTTCCCTCCACTACAGATTTATACACTCTCGAAGTTATTCTGTCTCGTTCCATTCTCTCTACATGTCCGAACCACCTCAACAACCCCTCCTCAGCTCTTTGGATAATAGTTTTGGTAATCCTGCACCTCCTCCTAATTTCCAAACTCCGAATTCTCTGCATTATATTCACACCACACATTGACCTCAGACATGACATCTCCACTGCCTCCAGCCTTCTTCTTGTTGCAACATTCATCACCCATGCTTCACACCCATATAAGAGTGTTGGTGTTGCGCCCCTTGAACTGGGCCTCAATGTATATAATGTATATTTCAATTTTCTATAATTTTATATTGCGAATATTCTCGATTATAGCTAAATCGTAAATATTTTGCTTTATATTATTATTAGATTATCATTTGTATTTATTTACTTTAGGTAGGATGTAATATTTTATGTTGTGCTCGAGAGTGTGTAGTAACTGCCTTGGTGTTGGCAAACGACTGTTAGGCTGCCGGCGTCTCGTTGCGGAGGGGAGTCAGTCTCTGGACACACCTGAGATGGGTGGTTGTTCCTTTTCATCTCTCTCTCTGGCCTGCTGCCCTCGTCGAGTCAACTCCTCACTCTTGTTGTTCTCGACATTAGACTCTGTTGGGTAGAGTATGCTTTCGTTGGTGAGGCGAAGCATACTTCTCAGAACTCTGTGTAACTCTGTTCACAGAGAATAGACTAGACAGTGATTATTCGACTTTGTTCTGGGTTATGTGTCACTTCGACACTCTTTGATAACTCAGGTCTCAAGCTATAGCTCTAGACCTACTTCGATAAGGCATCTGTGCACCGCCACAGTCTGTGATTGTTTATGCTGAACCTAGTTTCAGTAGAAAGGGAGTTTTATGACTGTTTTGGAGGATCTACTGATGGTCCCCTGTTAGGGTCGATTTTCTGTCTCCTTGTTCCTGATGCTGTGTTGCTGTTGCCTGTTATAGTGCTGTTCTGCGAAGTGGTCATTTTACTAGACAATCAAGCTGTTCTGGTTGTCAATTTGTTAGTACAGCTAGCTTATGAGAAGTTGTTCTGTCGTACACTGGTTGAGTCGAGTCATAGTTACCGGGAGCATACTCGTACACACATTTATTATTATTTATATATATTATTGTTATTACTGACTTTGTACCTGATGGTACCTCTGAGTCATTTATATATATGTGCCCTCAGCACAGACTTATTGTACATGAGAGCAGTGTAGGAGCTACCCTCCTAATTATCCTAATTGATATATTAATATCTTCATATTTGATTTACTTTGCTACCCTAGATTTTCTCACTTTGTTAATAAATCTTTAAATCATTTACTTTGGTTAGTACCCTATCAGTTGTAATCCCCTTAATCTATATAATATGTCGGATAACTGAACCAGGATACTGACTTTGTTGCAAAAGCCCAGTAACAGGCTGGATGCTAGAAGGGCTATCCTTTCTAGTGTTCACTGGAGATATCTATTGTTAATAGATATCGTGTCATTTTGTAACAGTTGGTATAACGATACTCTCATACATTCCCTTCTTTACTTCCATGGAAAAAGTTCTTTGTCTCCACAGACTCCGAAGTGCTCCACTCTCCCTCTTTCCCTCATCAATTCTATGATTCACCTCATCCTTCATAGACCCATCTGCTGACATGTCCACTCCTAAATATCTGAATACATTCACCTCCTCCATACTCTCTCCCTCCAATCTGATATCCAATCTTTCATCACCTAATCTTTTTTTTATCCTCATCACCTTACTCTTTCCTATATTCACTTTCAATTTTCTTCTTTACACACCCTACCAAACTCATCCACCAACCTCTGCAACTTCTCTTCAGAATCTTCCAAAAGCACAGTGTCATCAGCAAAAGCAATTGTGACAACTCCCACTTTGTATTTGATTCTTTATCTTTTAACCCCACACCTCTTGCCAAGACCCTCGCATTCACTTCTCTTACAACCCCATCTATAAATATATTGAACAACCACGGTGACATCACACATCCTTGTCTAAGGCCCACTTTTACTGGGAAATAGTCCCTTCCTCCTACACACTCTAACCTGAGCCTCACTATCCTCATAAAAACTCTTCACTGCTTTCAGTAACCTACCTCCTATTCCATACACCTGCAACATCTGCCACATTGCCCCCTATCCACCCTATCATACGCCTTTTCCAAATCCATAAATGCCACAAAAACCTCTTTACCCTTATCCAAATACTGTTCACCTATATGTTTCACTGTAAACACTTGGTCTACACACCCCTACCTTTTCTAAAGCCCCTTTGTTCATCTGCTATCCTGCTTTCTGTCTTACTCTTAATTATTTCAATAATAACTCTACCATACACTTTACCAGGTACACTCAACAGACTTATTCCCTATAATTTTTGCACTCTCTTTGTCCCCTTTGCCTTTATACAAAGGAACAATACACGCTCTCTGCCAATCCCTAGGTACCTTACCCTCTTCCATACATTTATTAAATAATAGCACTAACCACTCCAAAACTATATCCCCACCTGCTTTTAACATTTCTATCTTTATCCCATCAATCCCAGCTGCCTTACCCCCTTTCATTCTACCCACTGCCTCACGAACTTCCCCCACACTCACAACTGGCTCTTCCACAATCCTACAAGATGTTATTCCTCCTTGCCCTAAACACGAAATCACAGCTTCCCTATCTTCATCAACATTTAACAACTCCTCAAAATATTCCCTCCATCTTCCCGATACATCTAACTCTCCATTTAATAACTCTCCTCTCCTATTTTTATCTGTCAAATCCATTTGTTCCCTAGGCTTTCTCAACTTATTAATCTCACTCCAAAACTTTTTCTTATTTTCAACAAAATTTGTTGATAACATCTCACCCACTCTCTCATTTGCTCTCTTTTTACATTGCTACCATGGTCAGGTGGTAGTGCAACAGCTGACACTACCATGGTCAAGTGGTAGCATAACACTGCTGACACTACCATGGTCAGGTGGTAGTGTAACAGCTGACACTACCATGGTCAGGTGGTAGTGTAACAGCTGACACTACCACCCTCCTTGCATCACTTCTACTTTGTAAAAACCTCTCATATGCTAACTTTTTCTCCCTTACTACTCTCTTTACATCATCATTCCACCAATCGCTCTTCTTCCCTCCCGCACCCACTCGCCTGTAACCACAAACTTCTGCTGAACACTCTAACACTACATTTTTAAATCTACCCCATACATCTTCGACCTCATTGCCTACACTCTTACTAGCCCATCTATCCTCCAATAGTTGTTTATATCTTACCCTAACTGCCTCCTCTTTTAGTTTATAAACCTTCACCTCTCTCTTACTTACTGCTTCTATTTTCCTTGTATCCCATCTACCTTTACTCCCACTGTAGCTATAACTAAAAAGTGATCTGATATATCTGTGGCCCTCTATAAACATGTACATCATGAAGTCTACTCAACAGTCTTTTATCTACCAATACATAGTCCAACAAACTACTGTCATTACCCCCTACATCATATCTTGTATACTTATTTATCCTCTATTTCTTAAAATATGTATTACCTATAACTAAACTCCTTTCTATACAAAGTTCAATCAAAGGGCTCCCATTATCATTTACACCTGGCACCCCAAACTTACCTACTACACCCTCTCTACATGTTTCTCCTACTTTTGCATTTAGGTCCCCTACCACAATTACTCTCTCACTTGGTTCAAAAGTTCCTATACATTCGCTTAACA
This sequence comes from Cherax destructor, assembly GCA_009830355.1. Classification (NCBI taxonomy): domain Eukaryota; kingdom Metazoa; phylum Arthropoda; class Malacostraca; order Decapoda; family Parastacidae; genus Cherax; species Cherax destructor. Next base: position 1,879 of record WNWK01047451.1, on the reverse strand, counting down.
TCTCCCAAAATCTCTCTCTCTCCTCTACACTCCTCTCTTCTCCAGGTGCATACACGCTTATTATGACTCACTTTTCGCATCCGACCCTTATTTTAATCCACATAATCCGTGAATTTACACATTTATATTCCCTCTTCTCCTTCCATAACTGATCCTTCAACATTATTGCAACCCCTTCCTTAGCTATAACTCTCTCAGATACTCCTGACTTAATCCCATTTAGTTCTCCCCACTGAAACTCGCCTACCTCCTTCAGCTTTGTTTCGCTTAGGGCCAGGACATCCAACTTCTTTTCATTCATAACATCAGCAATCATCTCTTTCTTATCATCCGCACTACATCCACGCACATTCAAACAACCCAGTTTTATAAAGTGTTTCTTCTTCTCTTTTTTAGTAAAAGTGTACAGGAGAAGGGGTTACCAGCCCATTGCTCCCGGCATTTTAGTCGCCTCATACGACACGCATGGCTTACGGAGGAAAGATTCTTTTCCACTTCCCCATGGACACTTAAAATAATATCAACTATAATTGATTCTAATAATTTGCCTACTATAGACGTCAGGCATGGATTTGTGATCACTTGCGCCAAGCTCTTCAGTGATCTCCAGATTATTTACAAGGGTTTCTTTATTTGACAAGACTAGGTCGAGCAAATTATTACCTCTGGTGGGTTCCGTCACACACTGCTTCAGAAAACAGTCCTGAACTACTTCCATAAAGTCACTGGACTCCAGATTACCGGTCAAAGAAGTCCAGTCAATTTGACTAAAGTTAAAATCCCCTACTATCACTACGTTATTGTGTCTAGAAGCCCTAACAATTTCGTCCCAAAGAAGTCTCCCTCTATCGTGATCCAAGCCTTTAGGTCGGTATATTACACATAGAATTAGTTTTTCCTGACCTTCTACAAACTCTACCCAAACATATTCTGTTACTAATCCATCTAGTTTTATACGTATTTTTATGCAACAATTTATATTTTCACATACATATAATGCAACTCCTCCCCCTTCCCATTATAACTGTCCACATGGAACAACTTAAACCCTTGAATATTACACTCAGCAATCATATCGCGACTCTTTAAATCATACCATGTTTCAGTTATTTCAATGACATCAAAGTTCCCAACACTCGCTACCAAACGTATTTCATTAATCTCATTTCTTGCACTTCGACTGTTAGCATAAAATACATTCATATGTTTTTCTTCTGCACCTTTTTCCTATTAACCTTCGCTTGTACATAATTTCTGTAATTATCATTACCCAGTGTTACTCCCTGACTGTTATTATTAAGATTCATAATATCAAAGCCTAAGTCAATATATATATATATATATATATATATATATATATATATATATATATATATATATATATATATATATATATATATATCCATACTTATTATTTTCCATTTCTAAACCCATACCTCTAACTAATCCTAGTATAAAGTCCTAACAACACCTTCAACTGAGCTAGCAAGAAAACCCACACCTGCCATAGATAAGTAAACCCCATCCCTGGCATACATGTCATTTCTACCGTAGAAGTGGTCCCAGGTGTCAATGAATAGTACTGCATTATCCTTACAGTGTTTGTCCAGCCAACAATTAATACCAATTGCTCTGGACACCCATTCATTTCCAACACTCGTTCTTTAGTTAGTTAGTTAGTTCAGACTCTCAGGTAAGGACCCACTAGGGGCGAGGGGGAAGTGGGGACAGAAGAAGAATAGCCGGTGAGAGGAAGAGCTGAAGTAGAAGAGAAAGAGTCAGGACTAAACCCAACAGTCTAACTACTTAAATTCACCCGTTCTTGGCAAAATGCCACATATAACATGTGCAACTGTAACATACACTATTTATGTGCTAC
>WNWK01047450.1:7500-13922 GCA_009830355.1 Cherax destructor | reverse complement strand
GCCCGGGCCTTTCGGGCATCACCCCGGCTAGCATATTTGCTGAATTTATGCCATTCTTGTGGCACTTATCCGTATTGCATCTATGCCTGTATCACCATTTGTGGTCGTTTCAAACTCCCTTAGTGCTTTACAGGCTATCCGTAAAATTGATACACCTCACCCCCTAGTTCTTCGTATCCACCTTTGGTTACGCCATATCTTTAGCAAGCATAAAGATATTGTCTTTTGTTGGGTCCCTGGTCATGTTGACGTACAGGGCAATGAACAGGCAGACACTGCTGCGCGGTCAGCAGTACATGACCTTCCAGTTTCATATAGAGGTGTTCCTTTCACGGACTATTTTGCGGTCATTGCTACCCACCTTCGCACCCGTTGGCAACAACGCTGGTCTGACCTGCTGAAAAACAAACTTCATTCTATTAAACCGGTCATAGGTTTCTGGCCTTCTTCTTGTCACCAATGTCGAGTTTGGGAGACTACACTCTCCCGTCTTCGCATCAGCCACACTCGTCTTACTCACGGGTATCTCATGGAGGGCTCCCTCCCCCTCTCTGTGAGCATTGTCAGGTTCAGTGTCTGTTCGACATATCCTGTTGGACTGCCCACTCTATCAACGAGCACGCAGAATTTACCTCCAACGACGTCTTCGCTCTGCGGCCCTTTCTTTACCTTCCCTTCTTGCAGATGGACCCTCCTTTAATCCTGACTCTCTCATTGACTTTTTGACAGAAACTGACTTACTACACAAACTCTGAAGATTATACCTCTAGCACCTCCCTCAGTCCCTTCTACCTCGATCTCTTGCTGCCCTCCACCCCTGCACTATCCACCGTCATCTTGCACTCCATAACCTACTAATCGTCCATCTCCCTCTTACAACCCACTCTCCCTGCATCCTACAATAACCTGCAGCGCTGTATAACCCCTGTGGTTTATCGCTTCTATTTGATTATAATAATAATCTCAAATATGACATCTTCACTACTTTGTAGATGAGAACAATGTGTAGGGTAAATATTATGCAGAGAATTCATAGCATAGAAATTAGAAGGGTGTGTGTGCTTACCAAAATTGATTCAGAGGGCTGAGAAGGGTTGTTAAGGTGGTTTGGGAATTTAAATATGATAGAGATAAAGATAAAGATTTTATTTCTTTGCAGTTAAAATGTGTAATTACAATTTTGATTTGTTAAGTACAAAGAAAGCCACTATCATGTAGGGGCATTTTGGGCAAACTAATCCTATTACGTACTTAAAAATTACTTAAGTCTAAACAAGATAAGAGTGGTATCTTTTTATCTTAGTTTATCTTAATACTATTGCGAGGTAGTCGAAGGTGGAGATTAAAAGAATAAGAATTTTGTTTACCTGGAGTTTACCTGGAGAGGGTTCCGGGGGTCAACGCCCCCGCGGCCCGGTCTGTGACCAGGCCTCATGGTGGATCATTGCACATAACAAATAATATTACAAATAATGGTTCAAACAGTACTATTTTATGGATTAGCAGATGTTTTAATAGACTATAATAATAATAATAATTATAATAATTGTACTATGAGAACAGATTACATAACTTAAAAGGTGATATAAAAAAGACCTGGAAAACCCTATCTGAAATTCTAGGAACTAAAAAGATATCCACAAACAGAGCAATCAAGCTAATGCTTAGGAGAGTTGATTACATACTGATTAGAAGTTGTGTTGTTTAGTATTGAGAGATGAGATGATTTTTAAGCAGTCAGGGGATCTTTTACCGGTGCAGGTAGTGAATTCCAGATCTTCAGGCCCTTTATGTGCATTGCATTTTTGCATATTGTGAGACTGACACTAGGGATATCGAAGAGTGCTTTGTGCCTTGTATTGTGACTGTGCATTCTGTTGTAGCTGTCAAGGAGAAGTTTAAGTGGAGGGTTTATATTGGATTTTATTGTTCTGTGTATATAGTACGCACAATAATATGAGTGTATGTCTCATATTTTGCTTTGGAAGAGTGGTGGGGTGTGCTGTCTGGCACAGGAGTTGATCATCCACACAGCAACATTTTGTTGGATTATTAAAAGTTTAAGGTGGTTGGCTGTGGTTGATCCCCAGGCACAAATACTATAGGTGAGATTGGGATATATTAGAGAGTGGTATAGGTTAAGGAGTGTTGTTTGGGGTATATAGCACCATATCTTGGAAAGGATCCCTACTGATTTAGAGATTTTCTTTGATATATGCTGGATGTGGGAATGAAATTTAAGATTACAATCAAGGTGAAGACTTTGGATGATGAATTTCAACTTCTGAAATAACCAGTATAAATATTAACCACTACAAACATCAACCAATACAAACATGAGTGCAATGGACAAGTGAAGTAGTAGCAGCAGCAACACACACAGCTAGAAGCATTCTTGAGCTTCCCCAGCACTCAGGCTTAATGTCCAATGCTGGGATGTGGCTCCAAAAGGATCCTGTAGTGCTTGCTGCCTTTGCACCTCCTGCCTAGCTTCTCCCTCCAAGTCCCGTGGGGGCGGGGATTGGGGCTAGGCCTGGGGACAGCTGATCCCAGGAGACGAGCAGGTACTTGTACCTCTCCCATGGCAGACATTGGTCTGAGACACTCCCATGACAGGGAGCCAAGGCCAGGCCACCTCTTGGAAAAGGCCTGGGCCAGGTGATTATACTGGCGAATCTACTACCTACCTAATACAGACATTAACCAGTACAAACAATATAACTGCTACAAACAATATAACTGCTACAAACAATATATAACTGCTACAAACAATATATAACTGCTACAAACAATATATAACTGCTACAAACAATATATAACTGCTACAAACAATATAACTGCAACAAACAATATAACCGCTACAAACAATATAACTGCTACAAACAATATAACCGCTACAAACTATATAACCACTACAAACAATATAACCGCTATAAACAATATAACCGCTACAAACAATATAGTGGAACCTCGGTTTTCGTGATTAATCCGTTCTAATAAGTCTGACGAAAACTGAATTGTACGAAAACTGAAGAAATATTTCCCGTAAGAAATAATGTAAATCCAATTAATCCGTTCCAGAGACACCCAAAAATATTAACAAAAAGTACATTTTATAGAGAATAACTATAGTTTTACATACAGAAAACAATGAGAAATAAATATAAATGACTAATGAAATGGATAAATGAACATTTAACATCACTGAAGACTCTTGTTGGCGTATGGAAGAAGGCAAAGAGGGGAGAGGGAGGAGGAGAGGTTGTTGTTTGGAAGGGGAATCCCCCTCCATAAGGCATTCAGGTATCAACGCCCTATCCGGGGTTACTTCCCTTCTTTGTCTTTTACTGGGACTAGGACCAGCTTGAGAGTCACTTCCCTGTCTGCAACATGTTCAATGACAATGCCTTGTCCCATTTTAGGCAAATATTAAAGAGTCGCCAGAAACAAACACCTCTGGACAGATTTTTTGTGAGACAGGGTCCAGTGACTTTCAAGCTGGTCCTAGTGCCAGTAAAAGACAAAGAAGGGAAGTAACCCCGGATAGGGCCTTGATACCTGAATTCCATATGGACGGGGATTCCCCTTCCAAACAATAACCTCTCCTCCTCCTCCTCCTTCCCTCCTCGCCATCTTCCATATGCCAACAAGAGTCTTCAATAAAGGTAAAAGTGATGTTAAATGTTAATTTATCCATTTCATTAGTCATTTATATTTATTTCTCATTGTTTTCTGTATGTAAAACTATAGTTATTCTCTATAATATGTTTTTTTTGTTAATATTTTTGGGTGTCTAGAATGGATTACGTAATTGGATTTACGTTATTTCTTATGGGAAATATTGCTTCAGTTTTCATACGATTCAGTTTTTGTCAGACTTTTTTGAACGGATTAATCACAAAAATCGAGGTTCCACTGTAACCACTAAAAACAATACGTATAACAAATCGAGTTACAAAACAGTATCGAAAAATGTCATCATCGTTAACCAAATTGTTAGAGTTAATGTCAAACATTGTAAGCTTTAGCTTTCATGTAAACCAACTTAATTTTAAGGCTGCCCAGAGTGCTCTGCATAACCAGGGGCTTTCTGTAAAATATTCAAATAATGACAGCTAACCCTGTATCAATTTTATTAGGTACTTTATAGAAATATTTTTTTTATTATTTTTATTATTACTATTATTATTATTAAAGAGTGTGTATAAATCTCAAATGGCAAGAAAGAAGGAAGGAGGGGTTAGAATCATTCTAGAAATGGTTGGATGGAGAGGGTAAATGAGGTTTTGAGTGCAAGGGGCTTAAGCATCTAGCAGATTTTGTGAGCATGTTAGATCAGAGTGATTTTCATGTTTGATGTGCTGTTGGAGTGTGAGCAAGGTGTGTGTAGGGTTTCAGGGAAACCAGTTAGCCAAGCTTGAGTCCTGGGGGTGGGAAATGATGTGCCTGTATGCTGACCTTCTTGTTATGGTCATGTTTCTTGTCAATGGATTTAAGTACAGTATACCTTTAGTGAGCCATGGATTATTTTGCCTTTTGTAGTAATTAATTTTATTTTCAGGGGATCAAGTATATTGGTGCAGTTGTTCACTCCAGTATTTACATTTTCTTTTTTATATTTATATATTTTTTTGTTTTTGTTTTTGTTTTTTGTATTTGTTGTTTGCTCCGGTATTTACATTTTCTTTTTTATATATATATTTTTTATTTATATTTTATATATATTTATATTTTTTATATTTTCCTTCTTAATACCTGTGTTTTATGAGTTTGATAAAGTTATTTACTGATGCATCACTTATGGAGTCTTAAAGTAAGTTTTTTGCTTGTCGTTGGGGCTTTGTTAATATTGGCCAAGAGAAAGATGGAGTTGTGGCTTATCTTGTCAGTAGTTATACCAGTGTATTGAGGCACTATAATGTTAGTTCAGATATAATCCCTTTAAGGAATTAGATACTGTATGTCTGTGATTCCAGTGGGATTTAAAATTGAGGAATTAGTGTAATCCTCAATAAGACTCATAGAAATTTAGCTTGTAGAATAAAGATGATGGGATGTTGGTGTACAAACTTTGATATTGTGAACACTGCTGCAATATGTGTTAAGACATTGCTTCGATATTTAACTGAATACAGTACTGTGTGTTAATAACCCTATTATTAATGAAGTGGATGTATATAGGAAAGTCATAGAAGCATATTTGTGTATTGTATTTAGACCAGTGATAGGAATAGTGTTAATGATAATTTGTTCCTTAGTTTGAGAACAATATAAGCAAAGTTTTACAGCAGACAGTGCTGTTGTTTTCTCACTTGTGTCACATCACAATGTTTACTTTAACTGTTTGCTACAAAGAGAAAATGAAAAAAGGTCCACTAGTACCAGTAACAGTAATTTCCACTTAACTGCCATTTTATATACTTTGAGTTTAATATTAATTTCTTAAGCACTCTTTTACTTTGTTTTCTTTGATTTAACCTATATTCTTTATTTCATTTTACATACTCTTTATTTTTTGTGTTGCAGTATTTATTTCTTGGTTAATTTACGTATTTAGTTCTTTATTAGTTCCTTTTTTGACTTGTTGCAGAGGGGAGAAGAGCACAGAAGAAAGTGGTGGCCCTGAACAGAAAGAAGAGGCACATCTCTAAATGTTCTTAAAGAATCAACTGTATAAAACACACTACAGCAGTCTACAGCTATGGAAAGCCATCATCACATTCAAATATGTCTTATGTTAAAAAAGTGTAGGATAAAACAGTGAACTTTATCTTGCATTAAAACTACATCACAGTGTGACTGCACATACTAATACAGCTGTTAAAATCAAATCTTAGAGCTCCTGTAGAGAAGTGTTTCAATTATGTAAAGTGTGGCAGAAGTAGTGTTAGTAGGAGAAGACAGCATCAAGAATAGTAAATTTTTATGTATAATAATTTCTAGAAATTTACAGATTTTCTTAATACTGTACTTGTCCCATGTAAATCTTGAGTACAAGGTATGTATGGGTATGTATGCTTGCCAGTGTATGTGTGTTGTGCCCTGCTCTGTGTGACGCCCTGTTTCTACCCTTGTGTTTCAGGAGCACATTGAATTGTGTTAACACCTTGGGGTCGAAGCCCATGGAGACAGAGCATGCGGCACTCATCCGCGAGCTCTCGGGTCGGGCGCAACAACAGTGTAAGGCTCCTCCCAGAGCAGTTGCTACCATCTAGCTGCTCCAGCACTGCCTGCACAGCTTGCTCCACACATGATCTGTTACCCTGACTTGCCCAACTGGCCTGCAGGTGGTGCTTGGGCAGCAGTGGTGGCTTCAGCTGTGCACTTCTTTTGTAAGCTTGTGACTGGCTTGTGCTCTCCTGATCTGGTTGGTTTGTGGCCATGCCGCCCCACCTGAGCTGCTGCCCAGTCACCCTTCTCAC
>WNWK01047450.1:0-2500 GCA_009830355.1 Cherax destructor | reverse complement strand
GCACCTTCTTCCTTTTCACTGTCTAAGGGATTCCAGTTTTCTATGTCAAAACCGGGACTGTCACAGTGACCCAAACCCCTTTATGGTATCCCACCATAAACATAGCATCTAGCATGTGGAAAATGTTTTTAGTAGTTCAAAACATAGTACAGTATTCTGTACATAGGTTCTCATAAATCACTTCAGAAACCCTACCAACAGTACCTTAGATTGGAAGAGGTAGCTGTAAAAGGGAGGCAGGTATTACATGGTGCTGTAGCACCTGTGCAGGGAAGCCCTGGGTAGTAAATATAGACATCCATCGTTTCATGTGATGTGTGTGTGTTCCAGGTTCAGTCAGGCCAATACTTAGTTCTGCATAATAAGAATCATCAGTATACTTTGCAAACCACACTGATCACATGAGGTAAATACATGAACAAATAAATAAATTCTTTATTTCTACATGATTCAGTACTGTACATGGTTTTTACAAAACTGGGTAACATTTAAGAATACACATGGAAAGCCCCTGGTTATGCAGAACATTTTGGGCAACATAAAACCTAAGATTAATAGAACATAATATACCTTTTACATATCTGCATATAAAAACATTGAAGATACAGTGGACCCTTGGTTAACGAATACCCCAGAAATCGTACAATTATGTAAGTATAATATTGTAAGTGCATGTGGAAGTGTATTTTTGGGGGTCTGAAATAGACTAACCTACGTGACATTATTTCTTAAGGAAGTAAATTCGTTCGGTAATGGCACTTGAGCAGGCTTCTGGGATGAAGTTTTTTCGTTAACCGAGGGTCCACTGTATACAGAGAATGAAAGTAAAGTAAAACCTGTCGTTAATGGACATAATGTTGATTATCCACAGCTTTCAAATTCTGAAGCTGTATAACCCTTGTGGTTTAGCGCTTCTTTTGATTATAATAATAATAATAATTCAAATTCTTAAATGAATTTTTCACTATTGTCTCGTTGTCTTCTGAAGCATTGGACTTAGTCCACTGATGTGGAAGACAATCAGACACTGAAAATATGGGTATTGTAACCTGTAGTACTAGTGTACAGTACTGTACTGTATAGTAGCTTTATAGTACATGCCCTATATAATTAATAGTAATTTTACTTAACTTTTTGTGGTGGGGGATGAGGTGTAAACTGAACTGATCAATAGAGGTGACTCAGAATACATAACTTATTCTGAGTCGGAGGAACTGTAAAGCTCTACTAGTGAAAATAATGTAGTTAGTTTAATGTCTTTATTATGCACCCCATACCCATCCTGTGGGTGGTAGTCAAAAGGATTACAGAGGTACATAATGGGTCCAGGGACTGGGCCCCAAAGTTTTGATAGCTGAACAAATTACAAAGATAATGAATCATTCACACATCTACACCTGATCAGAGGTACATAATGGGTCCAGAGACTGGGCCTCTAAGTTTTCATAGCTGAACAAGTTTCAAAGGCTTGTTTTGATAGCTGAACAAGTTTCAAAATAACATAGATGGCTGAAAGCACATAGTTTTATGTGAACCACAGTGAGAACCAAAAGTTTTCTCTTGGTACCACCTTTTACTTTAGAAGCCATTGTTAATTGCACTTAACTTATTATGTTAATAAAGTCAGACAGAATGCTCTAAGTCCAGGGAAAATCAGTGACTGAATGATGAGTGTATGTGTGAATGAGCTCAAGCAATAAACCTCTTTAAGGGGGGCTCCTTGACGAGGTAAAGAGGCTATCGGTCTGAGGAATTGGACCTTTTGGTCTTCTTCCTCAGACCGAACCTAATTACCCCCCAATCCCCCCTCCCTTTTCCCATCTTCCCCATCCTCCCTTTTCCCTTTCCTCCTCCTCCTCCTCATCCCTCCCTTATTTCCTTCCCAGTTTTACCCTGGGAGCTTCTCTCCTCAGGCATTCTAGTTCCTAGGTAGGGGGAAGGGTATCGTAGTCCATCCCATTCCGTTGAGGTCCTTGGCGGTGGTGTAGTTTGCCGTGGAATCTGGATCGCCTGGGGATGTCCCGATCCCTCTCCGGTCACCCGGGGGGTGGCTTTGGGTATCTTTCGGGCGACGGGTGTATCTCTGGAGGCCACCTTTGATTCCGGGGTGGTGGCCGAGGCGGTATGCTTGTGGCGGATATCCGGCCGCCTCTCTTTGTCCGCCGAGATGGCTCGGTGGATGGGAGGTTGCTATCCCGGATTGCTGGTTTACTGGCATGAAGGGTAGGGTATGGCACGGGTTCCATGCAGCATCTGAACCTACTTGCGGTGTTGAGGTCCTCTTGGGCACGGAGGGGGATTTGCGCTCCCTTTCATTCCTCCTAGGACCTATTCCTCCACGTTCCCCTCTTTTTTTATTCTTTTTTTTTTATTTTTATTTTCTTTGCTTCTTTCTTTTTTTTTCTTAAAAATAAAAAGAAAGAAGTAACTAACCATGGCTGACCCAATCCATGAACCCACTCCCCGGGCCCCTTCCTGATACCGCACCCAGTACTGACCC
>WNWK01047449.1:0-13922 GCA_009830355.1 Cherax destructor | reverse complement strand
TCCACCACACTAAGTACCATTTTGTTACTGTTATTAGCTATGGCAACACGGGTGAAATGGTTTCTGGATGATAAATGGTATTATGTTGTTGTGATCCTGCATTCACTGACAACTCTTCACTGTTTATCATATTTCTACAGAACTGTACACTTTTCGTATTTCCTCCAGATTGTGCACCTTTCAGTATTTCAATAGAATTTTTTTCTCAATGGTATCACTAGACTATACGTCAGGTACACGGCAGGTTTAGGAAAATTATTAATACGAGCTGACCTGCGTGGTAGGATCCTGGCGACTTCTGCCAACTGTTTACAAACGGGTTATCTATCTATTAGGCCACTATCACTTCGTATTAATTTTCACCATATCATTTATTATGGTATTTATATACTACTACTGTACTCACTGTGATATACACTATTCCACTATGTATGACACTATTTGTCAGATGTGGTCAAACTAGAGTATGATCCCAGCTTAAGAGCAAAGGCCATAAATTATTCAGGCACTAACCAACCACCGATGTCAATTACAGGCATGTAAAGAACCAATTAAGGGAGGGGCGAATGAATTCACACTTTTTTTATTTTGGTCTAATTTCAATGAGATTTTTAGTGATTTATACAGCTTTTAAATTCTATACACTGTCTTTGTTATGATTTTTGCCTTTAAGTTAGATAGAAAAAATAAACTGTGCCAAATTTTAAGGGTCAGAAAACTTTAATATTTCTACAAAATTGGGAAGATGTACAATGCTCTAGTTAACATCAGATGAAAGATAAAAGCTATATAATTGTTGACCCAATCCATTTTAGCAAAATGTCAGTAGATTCTATTATAAAAATGTTGAAGTTAGTGATTTTTTTTTTTTTTTTTTTTTTGTGGGAAAAAATCAATAAAAACAAAGCTGTAAAAGATATCGGAAATCCTCCATGGGTGTTTGTAGAGCCATCATTACTCAATAATGTGTGCAAAAATCATGACAATCGTATTAATACTTTTTGAAAAACATTTCACACAATGTCAATCATTTATTTCCGAGTTATTAATATATTTTTTTTCTGTAAAACTCTATGGATATGGCACGCTAAATATCAGCGTGTTGCATATATCAACACTTGTTGAGACCCCAGAGGCCACTGAGGTGGCATGAGTCCCTGCACTTGAATGGAAGCATCAGAGATGTTGCTTGTAGTTTTTTTAATGAAACAATCATAAAAATTTTAATTTTTGGAGAGGAAAAAAAAACACTAATTGCCAACATGTATTATTGATGACAGCAAGAACAAAAAAATTACATTTAAGGAAAAAACATACTTAGAAATATGATATAAACAAGTTGATTACACCAAAATGTTGCCAGAATGATGCACTATTTTTAGAAAACTTTTTTTCCATAATTTTTCAATCTTCCTTTACTGCGACAAGGAGCCCCCCTTAAAGAGGGGTTCTGTTTAGAGGTCTTTGCGGTAGACACTTCTTGGCCATAGTATACTCCAACATTTGTCTTATGGGCTTTAGATTTATCTCCCGAGTTTTTAAGAGTACAGTGGAACCCCGACTTACGATGTTATCATCTTACGTTATTTTCGATAACCGATATTTATAACGTAAGAAATTTGTTTGTGACTTACGATGTTTGCTTCGTTTACCGACATTCGTACCGGACCTGTCCGCTTGGCGCCCAGCTGAGCGCGCACTCCAGGGAGCGTCAGTGCTATTGTTTACAAGCGAGAGCGACCACCCACCCACACCTACGCATTCATACCAGTATATTGTCATTATTCCACTGTTTTTAGTGCTTGCAACTGCTAAATAAGCTACCATGGGTCCAAGGAAAGATCCTAGTGCTAAGCCTGTGGCAAAGAGGAACAGAAATATATGTACGATAGAAGTGAAGAAGGAGATAATAGAAAATATGAAAGTGGAGTGCGTATCAAGTGAGCTGGCCAGGCTGTATGGTAAACCCTATTCTACCATCGCTACCATTGTGGATAAGAAATATTCAAGTAAAATCAAGGAAGCTGTTGTTGCAAAAGTGCATCTGTGATCACAAAACACAGACCACAAGTGCTGGAGGAAAATGTGGAAAGGTTGTTGTTGGTGGATCAACAGAAACAGTTAGCAGGAGATACTGTTTCGGAGGGAATAATATGTGAAAAGCAAGGCAGTTGCATGATGATCTCCTTAAGAAAATGCCTGCAACGAGTGAAGTGAGCGAATTTAAAGCCAGCAGAGGCTGGTTTTACAAATTTAAGAATCGAAGTGGCATACATAGTGTTGTGAGGCATGGCGAGGGAGCCAGTTGTGACAAAGTGCGGCTGAAAAATATGTTCCTGAATTCCAGGAGTACCTAGAGGCTGAACAATTCCCTCCCCCAACAAGTGTTTAATTGTGATGAAACAGGCCTGTTTTGGAAGAAAATGCCCAACAGGACCTACATTACTCAGGAGGAAAAGGCACAGCCAGGACATAAGCCTATGAAAGACAGGCTAACTTGATGCTGTGTGCCAATGCCAGTGGTGATTGCAAAGTGAAGCCTTTACTGGTGTATCTTTTGAAAATCCCGAGTGTTTGGCAGATGCGGTGTCAGCAAGTCTAACTTGTGTGTGATGTGGAAGTCTAACAAAAAGGCTTGGGTCACAAAGGACATTTTCTTAGATTGGTTCAATGAAGTGTTTGGCCCCAGTGTGAAGAAATATCTATTGGACAATAATTTGCCACTTAAGTGCCTCCTGATAATGGACAATGCTCCTTGTCATCCTCCAAACTTGGTAGAGAAAATTGTGGAGGAGTTTAAATTCATCAAAGTGAAGTTCTTGCCCCTAATACCACTCCTCTCCTCCAGCCCATGGACCAGCAGGTCATTTCCAACTTTAAAAACTCTATACCAAAGCAATGTTTCAAAAGTGCTTTGATGTGACCACAGACATGAACATAACCCTAAGAGAATTTTGGAAAAACATTTCCATATGCTGCATTGTGTACACCTTATAGGTAAGGCTTGGGAGGGAGTGATACCAGGACTTTGAACTCTGCCTGGAGAAAATTGTGGCCAGACTGTGTCCTAGAGAGGGATTTTGAAGGTTTTGGGGCTGAGCCTCAGAACCCTGAGCCTGAGCCTGAGCCTGTTTTGGAAGAAATTGTGGAATTGGGCAAGTCTTTGGGGTTAGAGGTGAGTGGTGAGGATGTGGAACAGTTGGTGGAGGAGCACAAGGAAGAGCTAACCACTGAAGATCTGCAAGAGCTTCAACAGCAACTGGAACAAGAGAGCAGAGGTCAGGACAATGGTTCAAAGGAGGAGGTGGAGGTGGAACAAAAATGGAAGAATGTGCCTTCTTCAAGGATTAAGGACATTTGTGGAATGTGGAGCAAGGTGCAAGCATTTATGGATGAATATCACCCTAACCATGCTGTTGCAGGCCGTGCTGGCAACCTGTACAATGACACAGTGGTGTGTCATTTCAGGGATGTGTTAAAGAATCCCAGACACAGAGCTCCCTGGACAAATTTGTTGTTAGAAAGAGGTCTAGTGACTCTCAAGCTGGTCCTAGTGGCATTCAAAGAAAAAGGGAAGTAACCCCAGAAAAGAACTTACCACCTGCAGTGTTAATGGAAGGGATTCCCTTCCAAACACTAGCATACTACTCCACCTTCTCCTCCTCCCGTCCTCCCACATCAACAACTCTTCAATAAATGTAAGTGACATGTTATTGTACAATATTTGCATGTTATTTATGTATTCTTTATTCAATTATTTATTATTTAATGTCCAAAAGTTCTAAAAAATATTTATTTAACTACTTTTGGAAGTCTTGGACGGATTAAATTTATTTCCATTATTTCTTATGGGGAAAATTGATTCGTTTAACGATTGTTTCGTTTTTAAAATATGCCCCTCTGACGGATTAATATCGTAAGTCGGGGTACCACTGTAATTATCTGGTTTATTATAGGGTGGTGACTTTTTCTCTCACCCATACTCAGATGAGAAGCGAGATCTCTCAACACATCAATGAAAACTGGTTCATCCAGTATTTTAGATGTACGTAACTCGTGTGTTGTAGTGCTAACTAGTTTCTTTTAAATTATCTGCCTAACAAACCATTCTGAATTACCCGAGTCATGCAAATCACTAAGGCTGTTTGTCAAACTCATAACCTCAATATGGAACTTCTCTAAGGTCCAACGGTCATAACGACAAACCTCCAAGTCCAATAGCTGATAAAATATGGCTATCTTTTCGGTTATTATTTGAGTTTGGTTTGTGAAACATTTTTTATGATGGATTCTTTAGATTTCTGGTTGAGGGCTGGAAAAGACATGGGATTTACAGGTCAGAATCTTGATAGCTATATTACTGCTAAATTGGCTTTAGCCAAAAAGGAAGAACAGGAAAGACTAGCTCGAGAAGAGAAAAAGGAACAGGAAAAACTAGCTTTAGCCAAAAAGGAAGAACTGGAAAGACTAGCTCTAGAAGAGAAAAGACTAGCTCGAGAAGAGAAAAAGGAACAGGAAAGACTAGCTCGAGAAGAGAAAAAGGAACAGGAAAGAATAGCTCGAGAAAATGAAAGGATTGCTCGTGAGGACAAAAGAGAACAGGAAAGGATAGCTAGAGAAGACAGCGTTCAGTCAAGGGAAGTGGCCATAAAGATGAAAGAGATTGAAGAACAAGCAAAGCAGAGAGAGTTAGAACAGTTAAGGTTGGAATTGGAAGCCAAGAAGGTAGAGCTATCTAAGCATAAAATAGATGAAGGGGTACTAGAATACCCTACCTATGAATCTAATATTAGGATGCCTCAAATACCACCTTTCACAGAGCAGGATGACATCGCGGCATATATTACCAGATTCGAGAACACTGCCACACTCTGTGAGTGGCAATCAGATTCTTGGTCTACAAGGCTTGATTACTTCTCTCAGGTACAGCTTTAAATGTATATTCCACCTTACCATCGGAAATATTTACTGATTATCCTCTGCTAAAAAAGCCATACTTCAAACTTTCAAAAAACCACTCACCATTACAGGTCTGAGTTTCGTCACACTAGAATATCCCCCAATCAAAATTACATGCAGTATCTGACAACACTTTTCAGATTGTTTGATTGTTGGATGATAGTCCGAAGCGACTCACGACTTTGGGTCGTAATGACCCAAAGTCGTGGTCGACTGATGGTAAGAGATCAATTCCTTTCTTCTGTTAACTCTGACTTGCGTATCTTTATCAAAGAACGGGACGCCCCACGGCTGCAGAAATGCCACAAGCCGCTGATATATATGCCTTTGACATAATAACTCCTAAGGAGGGTAGAGGGTATAAATCTGTTGTGCCTAAGCAATCCGGGTTATCCAAACCCTTCTCCTCTAAGAAATTCCTGGAAAATGCTTTCAACTGTAATGAATTGGGACATAGACGTCCAGACTGTCCCAAGAAAAAGATGAGAATATTGGAAGTGTTTCACCAAGTAATATTAACCACCTTTTAGTAAAGGGGAATTAAGGCATGAATTTTCCACCATTCTTAGAGATACTGGTTGTCCCTGTATTGTTATCCGAAACTCTTTCCTAACTTAAATTCAACCAAAAGTACTAAATTAACGGACTATTTAGGAAGAAGTGATGTGTTTCCTACTCTCAGATGTTTCATTAATTTCAATGGTTTCTGGTTGGGTAGAGGCAGTGGTGGCCCCAATAACTTCATGTTCCTTTTTTGGTTGGGAACATAGAAGGGGCTACCTTCCCATCTAAATTTGGGGCTTGGATTTCCAAGAGATTCCAAGAAAGATATTGATCATAAACTTTGTTTCTTCCCTAGAATCCCAGTATTGATTAATCAAGATAACTCAACTCAGAGTTCGGATAATCGGGAGGCTCCTGGAAAAACCTTGAAAGCAGTCATCTAAACCAACCCAGCACAGAAACGGAGGAAGTACCACGGGCTGAATCTTCTCCACAACGGGCAGGTAAACGTCCTTCCCCAGACCCAAGTCTAAGGTAAAACCGACCATCCTTTAGTTCTTTCCAAAGGAAAACCTTTGAGCTGTCACACCTAGATTTGGAAGGTCTCCAGAAGACTTGTCCTTCCTTGGGAGGAAATACAAAAGCAAATCAAATGACAATTGATTAAAAGAAAGAAGTTTAATTTAAAATTTGAGTTCAAAAATAATTTTCTATACAGGACTATAGTGACCACTGACAATCTCAATGATGTGGGAAAGAAGTCTATTAGTCTTTCTAGGCATTGTCGAGACTACAGGGAACCCGGCTTACGTGTTATCTCTTACGTTATTTTCGGTAACCGTATTTATAAGGAAATTTGTTTGTGGTACGATTTTTTGCCTTAAAACATTCAGCCGGACCTGTCCCTTGGCGCCCAACTGACGCACTCCAGGAGCGTCAGTGCTTTGTTTCGGGAGCGACCACCCACCCACACCCACGCTTCATACCAGTATATTGTCATTATTCCCTGCTGTTTTTAATTGTTTAACTGCTAAATAAGCTACCATGGGTGGAAAGATCCTAGTGCTAAGCCTGTGGCAAAGAGGAACAGAAATTATGTACGATAGAAGTGAAGAAGGAGATAATAAAAAAATATGAAAGTGGAGTGCGTATCAGTGAGCTAGCCAGGCTGTATGGTAAACCCTATTCTACCATCGCACCATTGTGGATAAGAAATATTCAAGTAAAATCAAGGAAGCTGTTGTTGCAAAGGTGCATCTGTGATCACAAAACAGAGACCACAAGTGTTGGAAAATGGGAAAGGGGTTTTTGTTTGGGGGGATCAACGAAAACATTGCGGGAGATACTGTTTGGAGGGAATAAATGTAAAAGCAAGGATTTATGATGATCTCCTAAGAAAATGCCTGCAACAGGTGAAGTGGCAATTTAAACCAGAAGGTGGTTTACAAATTTAAGAACCCAAGTGGCATACATAGTGTTGTGAGGCTGGTGGGGGCCAGTTGTGACAAAAGGGGCTGAAAAAATATGTTCCTGAATTCCAGGAGTACTAGGGCTGAACAATTCCTCCCCAACAAGTGTTTAATTGTGATGAAACAGGCCTGTTTTGGAAGAAAATGCCCAACAGGACCTACATTACTCAGGAGGAAAAGCACAGCCAGGACATAAGCCTTTGAAAGACAGGCTAACTTTTATGCTGTGTGCCAATGCCAGTGGTGATTGCAAAGTGAAGCCTTTACTGGGGTATCTTTTGAAAATCCCCGAGTGTTTTTCAGATCGGTGTCAGCAAGTCTAACTTGTGTGTGATGTGGAAGTCTAACAAAAGGTTGGGTTTACAAAGGACATTTCTTAGATTGGTTCAATGAAGTGTTTGGCCCCAGTGTGAAGAAATATCTCGAGGAAAATAATTTGCCCTTAGGTTCCCGATAATGGACAATTCTTGTCATCCTCCAAACTTGGTAAAAGAAAATTGTGGAGGAGTTTAAATTCATCAAAAGTGAAGTTCTTGCCCCCTAATACCACTCCCTCCTCCAGCCCATGGACCAGCAGGTCATTTCCAACTTTAAAAAACTCTATACCAAAGCAATGTTTCAAAAGTGCTTTGATGTGACCCGAAAATGAACATAACCCTAAGAGAATTTTGGAAAAAACATTTCCATATGCTGCATTTTACCCTTTTAGGAAGGCTTGGGGGGGGAGGACTACCAGGACTTTGAACTCGCCTGGAGAAAATTGTGGAGACTGTGTCCTGAGAGGGATTTTGAAGGTTTTGGGGCTGACCTCGAACCCTGAGCATGAGCCTGAGCCTGAGCCTGTTTTGGGAAATTGTGGAATTGGGCAGGTCTTTGGGGTTAGAGGTGAGTGGTGGGGATGTGGAACAGTTGGTGGAGGAGCACAAGGAAGAGCTAACCCCCCGGGAAAACTGCAAAAGCTTCAAAAGCAACTGGAACAAAGAGCAAGGTCAGGACAATGGTTAAAGGGGGGAGGTGGAGGGGGGAAAAAAAGGGGGAAAATGTGCCTTCAAGGATTAGGGGGATCTGTGCCAAATGGAGTGATGTGCCATTTAGGGATGAATATCACCAAAATTTCTTTGCAGGCCGTGCTGGAAAACCGTTCCCCGTGGTGTGTCATTTCAGGGATTTTAAAAAACCCCAAAACCCCAGAGCTCCCCGGGGCAAATTTGTTTTTTTAAAAAAAGGGGGGCTAGTGACTCTCAAGCTGGTCCTAGTGGCATTCAAAAAAAAGGGGGAAAAACCCCCGAAAAAAAACCGGGGTGAAAAGGAAGGGGTTTCCCCCTTTCCCAAAAAGGGGGATATTTCTCCCCCCTTCTCCTCCCCCCTCCCCCCATCAACAACTCTTCAAAAAAAAGTAAGTGACATGTTTTGAAAAAATTTTTAAATTTTTTATGAAATTTTTTTATTCAATTTTTGTATTATTTAATGTCCAAAAGTTCTAAAAAAATTTTATTTAACTTTTTTTTTGGAATCTTGGACGGTTAAATTTATTTCCATTTTTTTCTTAGGGGGGAAAATTATTCGTTTTACGATTGTTTCGTTTTAAAAATGCCCTCTCTGACGGATTAATATCGTGGGGGGGGGACCACTGTATTTTAAAAAATTTTCATGACCTCCCCCGTCTCTCCCTTTCTCCCATGGGGGAAGGCCCCCATGAAAAAAATCAAAAAACTTGTACTTCTGGCCTGGGATGCCCTTTCATCTATAAGTACAATAGCCCCTGTCCCCGTATTCCTTTCCTCTAAAAGGGGGAGAACAAAAGAGTTCCCATGATCAAAATCCCCTTTTTTTAGTTCCATTTGCTAGAGTTGCGTGGATATCTTTGGGTTCCCCCACTCCTCGTTCATCAGGATGCCCCAAAAAATTTTTACTATGATAGACTATCGTCCAGTTTCCCCCGAGGGGGCCCCTTTAAAAAACCATTACGTCCAAAAAATAGCAGAAGCTTTACTTTGCTTTTTTTTTATGGGGGGGGTTTTCCCCCCAGAAATTCTGTCTGATCAAGGGACTCAATTTACGTCAAGTAATGGAACAAGTTTATCAACTTGGGGGGTGTTAAACCGTTTTTTACTACATTTTCATTGTGTAATGGAAGTTTTGGGGCGAAAACATTCCCCCCAAAGTCTATACAAAAAAACTCTGTATTCTTAAACCATTTTGGCATAGATACCTACCCTGTGCTCTTTTTTAATGCGTGAGTTTCCCGGTGACCCCTTTTTGGGATTCACCATTTGAATTACTTTATAGAAGACAAGTTTTGTGGACCACTATATATCTTGAATGAATTTGGTCTAAAGATATTAAACCAAAACCCTTACCAATTTTTTTCCCCAACCAAAGAAGATTGGAAGAAACTGCGGATTTGGTTGTTAAAAAAACCTTAAATGTCTGGGGAAATTACAAGACATATTTTTACCATAAAAACTCCCAACGCAAGTTTAATGTTGGTGATGAGGTACTAGTTCTTTTTTCCCGGGCAAATCCAACAAATTATTAATTACCTGGCGAGGGCCCCATAAGGTAACCAAGGTCTATAATAAGGTAGATTACATCTTGGATGTCAAGGGTTAAAAAAGGAAAAATGTACCCCCCTCAATATTTTTAAAAAATTCACCGTAAAAAATTAATCTTTGTTTAAACTTTTTTTTGGGAAAACACTTTGTCTTACAGCAGTTGAGTCATGATTCTTAATGAATGTAAAAATTTGCATTATAGTTTTAAAAGCCCCACAGAATAAAAAACTATTTGATATCGTAATGGATGATCCTGCCACCGATAACTCAAATTCAACATCAACAGTGAACTATCTGGGAAACAAAAATCTAAAAAATTCCAAAAAACTTTCAGGATCCGGGGTTTTAAAAACTGTTATTAAAAAATTGAATTATAAAACTCAGGAACCAGTTACGGAAAGTCTATCCTGTCCCCGTTCAAAAAAAAAACATTTGATAATGAAGTTGATAAATTTTTTAAAGTTGAAGATCATCGGCCCAAATCAGTTTTTGTTCTCCAGTCGTAAGGTTAAAAACCAGATAATTCTTACAGACGGGGCCCAAAATTTTCGGGATTTAAGTGCTATTACAAAAAAGGGATGGGAACCCCCACCCGTAATTGATCATGATTTTTATAAATTCCATGACTAAGTTCTTCTGAATTAGATATCTGCAAGCATACCATCAGGTTTTCAACCAGACAAAAAAATCCCCGTTTTTCCCCCCCTCATAGAGGACTAATGCAATACCCCCTTTTTTTTTTTGGGTTTGTTCCCGTTGCCACTTATATTGGCTTATGAAAAAATTTCGACTTTAAGAATGTTTCAGTGTATTTTGATAACATTTACATCATGACGCATGTCTGGGAAGATCTTTTTTTCAACACTGTCGCTTGTTTAAAAGCCCCCAAAAGCTCATGGACTTACAGTCAAACCACAGAAGTTTTTTTTTGGTTACTTCAAAATACAATACTTGGGGTTTATTATTTAAACAATTCTTTATCCTTTCCCCAAAAAAAACTAAAGCTGTTCTTGAAAGAATTTTCCCCCTTTTAAAAAGTTACTGAGAAGTTTATTTGGATTTCCCCAAGTTTTGCCCAAAAACAAGTGGTCTGATTCCCCCATTCTCACAGAATATTTAAAAAAAAATGTGAAATAACCACTGGTTTGGTCTGAAAAAAGGAAAAAAGCTTTGAAAAAATTTAAAACAATTTTTCCAAAAACCCCCCGTCCAAAAATTTCCCCGATATTAACGAAGTTTTTTTTTTTTTTAAAAGATGCCTCTCATTCGGGGCTTTTTCTTTTACAGCAGTTTACCATGAGACCCCTTTTCCCGGGGGATTTTTTCCAGAAAAACTTCTACCGGGGGGGAAAAAAAGATATCTACTGTGGAAAAGGAATGTTATGCATTAGTGGGGGGGGATAAGTGGGCCCAATACTACTTGTAGGGGAAACCCTTATACTAGAAATCGACCCGGCCTACAAGTTAAAAATTATTTATATTTCGGGGGTCTGAAAACCACTTTTCAGATTGGTTGGCCGGGGGTTTACATAGTCCTTTTTCTTTTTTTATTCCCTTTTCCAACCTAATTTTTTGGAAAGGGGGATTGTGGGGGAAAAAATTGTAAAAAAATTTGGGGGTTAAATTGTTCTGTTAGCCGGGATCATTCGATGGTTCAGCCGTGTTTTATCTATGGGCCCAGGCAGCCCCCTCCCTTTTTCTGGTAGTAAAAACCCTTTTTCCTGGTGCGGAGCTGAACGGGGGGGAATCACTTCACCTCCACTCTTCTACTGATCAGCTCTGCTGCGGGCCCGGGGTCCCTTGTCTGAGCTTTGAGTTAAAGGAGCAAGAAACCCCGAAAACAAAAAATTTTTCTGACGATTACCCCCAATTTATATTTAAAAGCGACCAAGTGGTTTAAAAAGTACCAAAATTTTCCCCAGGATAACCTACCACCATCTCTTCAACACAGAAGACCTATCCTGGGCATTAAATTTTTCCAAAATTAGACATCCTAACGAACCACAACGGCCTATTTTTTTTTTTTATATTTTAAAACTCAAAAAAATTTTTTTTTTATTTCCTACCCACGAGTTTTAATTTTTTTTTAATTTTTTTCCATTATATTTTGTGGTTTAGCGTTTTTTTTAAAAAAATAATAATAATAATAATAATAATAATAATAATAATAATCACGGATCCTAACCTATGTCTAGAAAAAATTAACTTTGTAGCACTTGAGGTTTGCAAAAAGGAAATTTCCCCCTTTAAGGAAAGATGTGAACTAGAAAGAGAGGGGCCCCCTCCCTATACAAGAAAGGGGGAACGAATAACGGAGTCTACCTGGAGTCTCCCGGGGAGAAAATTTCCCGGGGGGTAAACCCCCCCGGGCCCGGTCCGTGATCAGGCCTCCTGTTGGACCAGAGCCTGATCAACCAGGTTTTTTACTGCTGGCCGCACGCACCCCAACGTACAACCCAAAACCCCCGGCCCCAATCAGGTACCGACTTGAGGTGCCTGTCCAGTGCCTGCTTGAAAAGCCAGGGGCTTTTGGGTTTTCCCCCTGATGTATGCTGGGGGGAAAAGGAACAATTTGGGCCCCCGACCCCTTTTTGTGTTGCCCCCCAACGTGTTAGTGGCACCCCTGCTCTTCTTGGGGGGGTGTTACATCTTCCCCAGTTTTTTGCTTTGTGGGGGGTGATTTGTGGGGCAAGTTTGGTACTAAGCCCCGAGAATTTTCCATGTGTATATAATAATGTATCTCTCCTGCCTGCGTTCTAAGAGTACAGGTTTGGGGGAAATTAAAACGTTCCCAGTAGTTGAGGTGGTTTATCACCCCTTATTGGGGGGTGAAGGTTTCTGCACATTTTAGGTCATATTCCCCCTTTAAAGGTGCAGTTAGTGTGCGGGAGTATTCCAGCCTAGATAAAAAGCGATCGGGGAAAAGTAAAAAAAGGGCTTAGCACCCCCGGTTTTTTTAAGGTTCTCATTATCCATCCTGTCTTTTTTCACCCCATAAAAGCTACATTGTTATGGTCCTTGAAGGTGAGATCCTCTAAAAAGATCACTCCCAGGTCTTTGACATTAGTTTTTTTCTCTATTGTGTGGTTGGAATTAGTTTTTTTCTCCCCTGAGATTTTAATTTCTTCCCTTTTTTCCTATCTGAGTAATTTTAAAATTTTTAATTGAAAATTCCTTTTTTTTTTCTGCAGCCCTTTAAAGATTTGGTTTATGTCTGGATCTTGCAGTGTCTTCAATGGTGGACAAAAGTCATACAGATTCGGGCCCCCTGCAAAAACAACCATTCCCTTTTTAACCCGTCAATGTCTGATATGAGGATGAGGGGAAAAAAGGGTGGGGGGAAGTACTGTGCCTTGTGGAACAGAGCTTTTCACAGAGCTGCCTCCCCACTTTACTCTTTTTACTACTACTCTTTGTGTTCTACTTTTTGGAAATTATAGATCCATCTACTAACTTTTCCTGTTTTTTTATCACGCATTTTTTTTGCTATTACACCATGGTCACACTTTTTTAAAGGCTTTTGCAAATCTGTGTATATAACATCTGCATTCTGTTTATCTTCTAGGACATCCAGGACCCTGTCGATGGTCCAGTAGTTGGGACAGACAGGGGGGGGGCCGCTCCCCCCCATGCTTCCTGGGGGTTTGCAATTGATGGGTATCAAGATGGGTGGCGATCTTGCTTCTTAGAACCCTTTCAAAGATTTTTTATGATATGGGACGTTAGCGCAATTGGTCTGTAGTTCTTTGCTATTTTTGGGGGGCTAAAAGAGGCCAAATATCTGAAATACATAAAGAAAAAACTGGTCAGAAAAATAGCAAACATCGAATTAAAAAAAAAAGGAATCTTACGGAATCCCCAAAAAAAGTGGGAAGAACTAAAAGCCATAAATGAAATTGAAAGAAAAACCCCAAATTAAAATTTTTTTTTTGCCAAATCAAAAAACGAGAACAACATCCCCTATTGGGCCCCCCCTTAAACGGGGGGGGTCCTAAAAGATGACAGCAAGGAAATGAATGAGTTACTAAAGTCCCCCCTTGACTCAGTTTTTTTCGAGCCGCTAACCAGACTAAAAAACGAAGACCTAAATAATTTTTTTTTAGTGCTACAGAACTTTTGGAGACGCAAGCCTATCTGACATTACCCTGACACCAAATGACTTCGAAAAAAAGGAATAAATGACATGCCCATGCACTTCCTCCAGGCCCAGACTCATGGAACTCCGTGTTCATCAAGAACTGCAAGAAGTCCCTATCAAGTGCTTTTAACTCCCCTGGAGAGGGAGCATGGACACTGGGGTCGTCCCCCCGTTCCTAAAAACAACAGACATAGCTCCACTCCACAAAGGGGGGGGTAAAGCAATAGCAAAGAACCTAAGACCAAAAAGCTTTTTCCCCTATCATAAAAATCTTTTAAAAGGGGTTCCCCAAAAAGC
>WNWK01047448.1:0-13923 GCA_009830355.1 Cherax destructor | reverse complement strand
CTGTACGGAAACCCCTTTTTCAACCCGCGCCGTCAGATGATTTTGAACCATGGGGTGTATACTGGGATGGCGGGGAATGAGAACGAAATGGTCTGGGAAAGAAAGAGCGAGAAGCCGCCGAGGTAGTTGGGTTTTGGGCAGAGGTAGAGGAATAGAACAGACAGGGACAGCAGAATTTCCCCAAGGGGGGCAGGGGAAAGGAGATGTCACATAAACATATAGAGGTGGGAGCTAAAGGGGAAGACGGGAGTGAAAGACGAAGAAAAAAGGCCCCCAAGTAAGGGGGCACAACAAAAAAGAGCCCCTTACAAACATCTGTAACAATCCAAACCCATGGAAGGATTAGGGAGGTCATGGGGCGAAAAAAATAAAACAATGTGCATCACGAGATGGGAAAAGGAGGGAAAGTTGGCTTTTTTAATAAAAGGTTTAAACCCGGGGAAAAAACGAAATGCCCCAAGGGCAAAGGATGAAAAAAGGTTTGGAGGGGAAAAGGGATAAAAAGGGGCAGGAGGCCAAAATATCTGGTCACCATAATCGAGTTTCGAAAAAAATTAGTGCTGAATGAAGGGGGAAGGGAGAGTTCAGATCACCCCAAAAAGATTTTGGAGGGTTTTAAAAAGGGTTCAGCCTGGGGGACAAGTTCCCTTTCAGAGGAGGTTTTTGGGGTTTTCCGGGGAAAACCGAGGTCAAACGGGGAGGCCGAAAAACCTGACTGTATCACGCCCTGGGATACGTGAGCCGATAGGACAATGGATGATCAGAACCACTGAACGCCTAGAAAAACGTAATTTGATGATTTTCCCCATAGAAAATTTAAACCCGTGAGTGGGGGCCCAACAAAAACCCCGGTTGATTTCATGCTGGGGGGAAACTGCAATGGGGTAAGGGTCACCCCTTTCACAAGTTATAGCAAAGTCATCCAAAAGATCGATGACCAAATATTGGATGGGAGAACAGATAAGATTTTTTTGCAAAGAAAGAGTGTTGTGCTCAGAACACATCCCGGGGGCACCCTTCCCCTTTTGGGAAAATTCCGGGAGAGTTCATTACTAACCCGGGCCCGGGAAAAGTCTGTCAGTTAAAAGGGCCCTTTAAAAAAGAATTGTGGTTGCCTCGGAGGGGCCCAAGGGGGTGGGCCTTTGGGGCCCAAAATATTTTTCCAAGTTTGTAAAGCCTTTTAAGGCAAAAAAAATGTATAACCAATGGTTATTCTTAAAAGGGATTACAAATATCGATTCCCAAACGCAGCAAGGGGGCAATTCAGAACGGCCCTTGGAAGCCATATTGACTAAAGGGGAGATTTTTGTGCGCCCTAAATACCAAATCAAACGTCTATTAACCCGGAACCCTTCCCTCACCCTTTTAAAAATGCACTGGTAGTGAGGGGGAATCACGTCCCGAGTACCTGGTTTTTGAAAAGGGAAAATAAAACAGACTTCCACAGCTGGGGGAAAAACCCCTTTCGACCATATGAGATTAAAGAGTCGTAAGAGGACAGTAAGAGCAGACTGGGTGTAAATGCTGAAAAAATACGGGGAAAGGGATACCGTCTTTAAAATTTCCGATGATCGGGAAACAAATTTTTGCCTCCCCGTTTTTTGGGAAAGGGTAAAAGGTAAATATAATTTTCCCAAAGAAGAAAAAAAAAAAGGGTTTTTTAAATTCCCAGATTTTGAAGAAAGGAACAGGGGAAAAGATGGAGGCTGAAAAGGGGGGAGATGATTACCAATTTTGGGAACCAAGGGGGTGGGTATTTAACCCGCAAACCCAAGAAAGGGGGCGGGGCAGGAGAATTTACCACTTAATTTCCGACTTTCTTCCATACTGCACTCATCGAGAAACTTTTCTGAATAAACAACCCCCCAGAAGGCCGTTTATCACAAAGCACACAAAAAGCCCTTCGCTTGGGAAAACAAGGGGCCCTCTGTGGTTCTGTTAAAAGACCACTGCCTGGAGCAAATGGTTTCAAAACATCTGCCCGGGGAAAACAAGTAGGAGACCCCCAAACCCCTTTGAGAATTTTTGCCCCGGGTTTGGGGAAAAGAATGAAAATTTTAAGATGGGGAAAAAAAAGTAAACCTTTATCAAAGGGGGACAGGGGGAACCTCTTAAAGGGCCCGTAAGATTTTGGTAAAGGGCCCCTTTCGCCCCAAATTGGGGGGGGTGAGGAGGTGGGGGAAAAAAAGGGGGTTAAGGATGGTTAAATATCCTTATTTTAAGTCCCAAAAGAAAAGGAAAAGAGATGGAGAGATTTGATAAGGGGGAAAGGGAAAGAGTTCGAGGGGTCAAAATGGGTAGGAGTACCCTATTTTAAAAAATGGAGGGGGAAAAGAAGCAAGAAATGCCTAACTGGGAAAGCCACGGGGGTCACAGGGGACCCTTCCCAGAGAAAAGGGGGTTTAAAAAACCCGGAAAGAAGGGTGGGTAAGGGAAGAAACCCGAAAATCAACATCTGGGAAAACAAGCCCCAGAAGGGGGGAGATAAAGAACAGAGTGGATCCCCTTATTCAAGGGAAGGGGTGGGTTAAAAAGGAAGAAGGAACATAGAGCTTTTCGGTATGGAACACCCCGTCAAAGAAGGGGAATTTCGGAAAAAAAGGGTTTCCCTCGGGAAAAAAGGATCCGATGAATATAAAAATCATAATGAAAAGGGCCTGATAACAGTGGGTTGAATTTGGGTTTTTCAAACAGACCCCAACAGGGAAAAATTTAGAGAGCAACACAAATTTTACCCCGGTTCCCCCGGGGCCTTTGGGTATTCCACTGCAATGGATGATTTTTGGAGAGAAAAATATAAGTGGAAGGGGAGGAATCTATGGGTAGGGTTAGAAAAAACCACGGTGGAGGCAGCGGAAGACCTGTAACCCCAAAAGAAGGAGGGGGGGGCGGGTTTTGGGGAAGGGGGGGTTTAAGAAGAAAAGATAGGGGAAAAACCCCCGGTGGGGGTGTGTCATTGGGCCAAAAATATTCTGCAAAGCTTCCCGTGTTTTCGGGAAAACAAAGATGCAGAATGTGGGCACTAAAATTAGAAATAAAAAAGAGGAGGAAGATCCAAATCTATAACTGTACCCAAAGAAAAGGGGAGGGGGAAGAAGAGGAAAAAGCGAAGGGGGTTGGGAGGGGCGGGGAAAGAAGGTAAAGGGAGGGGGAGGGTGAACCTCCACACCAAAAATTTTAGAACTAGCGAGGCGAAGAATGGCAGTAGGGTTTTTCCCTTATGAGAAGAAGGGGAAAGGGGGTTTTTGGGAAGGACGAGGACGTGTAGACCCGAATTTGGGAAGGGGAGAGGAAGGGGGTGTGGAGGAGGGGAAACCGGAGGAGGGACCCCCGGGCCGGGGAAAATAAAAATTCGAGGAAAAGGTGATTGAGAAGGAACCACAGAGGATGCCGTGGGTTTGGGGCCCCAGAAGGGGGGGCGTTTTGCAATTCCGGGGAATAGGAAATGCGGGGTTCCCTTGAAGGGATGAGAGACGACCATACATATGGGAAACCTTCCGCCCTTTGAGAAAAGGATTTCCCGCCATTTTTGGTAAACCGACAACCCCAGAATAAGATGGATGTGCCTTTATGACAGTTAAGGCAAGAGGGAGGTAGGGGCAAAAAGAACTGGCATGGTCCAGCCCACAGACGGGGCTTTTGGCCAGGGGCTCCAAAATTTACGCGGGATGCCCAAACCCCGGCATTTTTCACACTGTTGTGGTGAAAGGGGTCCCCTTTTCGAATTTGTAAACGTTGACCTGCAATGTAAACCTAAGGTGGTATTTCCCACGACGGGTAAAAAAATTTAAATGCGCTATATTGAAAGGGGAAAAGTCTTCGCTTATTGGCAGGGAGAAAAAGGTGTAAACTTTGGGGGATGGGGGAAAGTTTTTTGGAGCCGTTGCTCAAAAAGGTCCATCCCCCACATGTCGGGGAAATTCCGTTGGACAATGGTGGGGAAAAAATGACGGGAACCACAACAAGAATTGGGGGAATGGGTTTGTCAATGAAGGAGCAGTATCTATGGTTGAAGAAGAGAAAGATCGCGAGCTTGGGCCCGCATTCTGGGCCGTGATGATGGAAAAAAAGCCTTGAGAGCGGAAAAGAGATGTCTTTTCCAACATGGAGAGCAGAGCCTTACCAAATTTTTGGTCTGAAAGATAGGTATTAAAAAGTCATTCCCGAGTTAAAAATTTTCCTTTATAGTTTGAAAAAAAGTTTAAAAATGCTGAGGGTGGGCGTTTTTGGATGAACGGGAAAGGGAAATGCCCAACCCCCATGTGGGGTCTTGGCGTTTTGGGGGGGGCGATTCGAAAAATTTCCGCACCATCGAGGAAAGCTGGGAACGGGGGCAGAGAAGAAACCCAAGGTCAGGCCCATGGGGAAAAGGGGCCCGTTCCCTGGACCCGAAACCCCGGTGAACGGGGACCCCGCAAAATGCCGGGTATTAGGGTCTCCAAGGGGTCCCATTAACAGGGAAAGGCGAATAAGGGGGGTAATTCAACCCGGGGGAGGGGTTTACAGATTAGGGGATCCATTTAGGGTTTCTTTTTTTCTTTTTTCTTTTAAGAAAAAAAAAAAAAGAAAAGAAAAAAAAAAAAAAAAAAAAGAATAAAAAAGGGGGGGAAAGTGGAGGGGAAAAGCTCCTAGGAGGAATGAAAGGGCGAAAACCCCCCCCCCACCAAAACACCTCAACACCAATAGTGGGTTTTCGGGGAACCCCGGCCCGCACCCTACCCTTCATTTCCAGTAAACCACCAATCCATAGCAAACCCCACATCCCACCCAGCCACCTCGGGGGGCAAAAAAAGAGGCGGGGGATATCTGCCCCAAAACTTTTCCCCTTTTGGCCCCCCACCCCAGGAACCTGGAAGGCCCCAGAGATAAAACCCGTCGCCCAAAATACCCAAGGCCACCCCGGGAAAAAAAGGGAGGATCGGGACATCCCCAAGGGGATCCAGATTCCACGGCAAACTACAACACCGAGAACCCCAATGGAATGGGAAATTTGGGCCACGGTACCCCTTTCCCCACCTAGGGAAAAGAAAGCCTGTGGAGAGAAGCCCGGGAAAAAGGGAAGGGAAAAAAGGGAGGGGTCCAGGCAGTTCCAAAGGGAACTTTTGAAGCCAAGAATTATGGGCTTCTTTCTTACATATAGCTTGAAATTGAACCCTTGAATTGTTGATGCACTTTTAGCATCATCAACGCACTCAGGAGCATCATCTTAGTACATATATTTATTAAACTTGTCAGCATCTGTTCAAGATGCTCAATTTCCCTGCAAGTTTGTTATAATTTGAGGAAAGTTAGGTGAATCAAATGCCTCTCAGAGGAAGGCTCTTCTAGATAGTTCTTTCTCACACTTATAACATAACAGGTACCTTGGTTAAATCAGTGTTCTTTGTTGGTGCCTGTGACAGGACTACCTCATCATTCATTGCAGGTGGGTCCTGTGCATCTGACCCTCATCTCCAGCTTCCAGGAGTTACATGTGTAGCGTCCGTCGGCTGTTGGAGATGTGTGTATTGGGAGAGGAGTGACATGCTTATCCCCAAATTCAGGTGGAGGCATAGGTATGGGTGGTGAACTATCCAGTAGTTCCACATGTGCTAGCAGGGTTGGCTAGCTCCTCCACAATTGGTGTGTGTGATGGCACTCTGGTATCACCAGAATGGTACAAGGAGGTTGGACTCGTCCACACTTTGCAGAGGTTCAGTCTCAGATCTGGTTGTGGTAGACTGGATGGCCTCGTTTCGTGGCATTAAAGGACTGTTGTCATTTTTACGTCGAAGGTTGTTTGGGTTCCGCTGCAGTTCTTATGGGAAACTGTAACCCCTTCTTCTTTACAGTTAATACACTTATATTTTGGCTGTCAAAGTCTATTGTACATTCTCTAGTGGAATCTTTTAGCACACTTACCACACCAAGAATGTAGTATTCCACAGGCTACTGCCACATGGCCATAGTGCTGGCATTTGTAACATCCACGTTGAGGGGTAGGTACACGTCGATGGGTAGAAACGTAGACCAGGCACCCAGGTCTTTCGGGGAGGCTGAGGCCTACAACTGTAGTAATTTAGGATTTTCCCTTTAAGAATTTGGCTAATTACAAATCACAAGATAAGAATAAAGAGAGGTAAAACGGTAGGTAATATTTATCACAAAAATATTACATTAAATAAAAGGTTTATATTCAATGATAATTTCCTCTTGAGTCAATACAGGCTACTGCCACCTAATATGATACCTCATTAAAATAAAAATATTGCAGACATTACAAGTAATTAAAATGTCTAAGGTACACTGCATGAGAATTGACAACTCACTGAATTATACTGTATAAAATAAGGAAATACGTACATTGAAAATGCAATGACAAGGGAAATATTACTGCAATGTGAATTAATTGTAAAAGTGAGCTGTCTTTACTCTTAATTCAATCAAGAAATATACTATTAAAATGTAAATCAATCCAAAGTAGAAATACAAACAGTAATTTTATGCAATTTGGAAATATACTGGAAAAACAAATTTCCTATAAGAAATGACACAAAGAAACTAATATGCAATACTGACACAATTAAAGGAAGTGTAATACTGAAAAGATTGCACTGAATTTTAATTTTATCACTTGTCAAAAATAAACAATAAGTAAAATAAAATAGAGCACAAAATACTATATAAAATAATTGCAGAAATTAATCACTGGAGAACGATAAAGTAAGTTGCAGAAGTGATTAATGCAGCAATAAAAATTAATTGTACACTGGGAATATGTAGACTGAACACTTTAATTAACTTTTATTGTAAATTAAGTAAACACTTGAGTGCAAGGAGAATAATGATAACACTTAACTTTAAATATGAATATTAAGAGTGAATTTGTTCAAGGAAATATTGAGCAAATGAATAAAAAAAATAATACAATGTATACAATGAAGAAGTGAACACTTACTGGCTGTTGAACACAGAAATCAAGGGATCACTTACAGGTATCTCGTGTAAGACAGGGTTCCAGTTCAATAAACACTTCCAATTATGTACATGTACTTATTTAACTCAGGTTACTACTCATATTTACTATAGTTAGAAGTCTAACATAAATCATGACACAAGGGTTAAAGTTCAATGAACACTTCAAATACTACTATGTACTTAATATGATACACACCCTACTATAAAAAAAAAAAAATAAACATTCAGACTTCTTGTATGGGTGTTAATAATATGGTACAATAATGGATTGCACAGACAAGGTTTTACACCTAATCACAAATTACAAAGATGAGAATAAAGAGAGGTAGAACGGTAGGTAATATTGATCACAAAAATTATAATTCAATTATAACTTCCTCTTGAGTCAACATAGGCTACTGCCACCTAATATGATACCTCACTGAAATGATAATATTGCAGACATCACAATGATGGTGAAGACAACCTCCCACACCCAACCACAAATTATATACATATATATATATATATATATATATATATATATATATATATATATATATATATATATATATATATATATATATATACATATATATATATACACACAATGATGATGCGTGCACTGCTCTTAAGAACATGAAAGAGAATACTTTAACCAACATGGCATAGGGGCACCTTGCTATGACAGCACTACAGACCACTACCCCACCTTCCTCTTAACAAACATTAGTAAACCACCTCTAGAATACACCAAAGTTTCATTTAGACTCCATGACGAAGCCACAATAAATAACTTCACAGCAGAGCTAGAGACGGTTGACTGGGCTATAGAATTCCCCAACGCCAAGGGTATCGATGATTGGACAGACAATTTTCTTAACAAATTACTTAGACTATACAACAAACATTGTCCTATAAAAATGAAACATTACGAATAAACGGCTAGGTTGTCCATGGCTAACTAACAGCTTGCTAAAATCCATTAACAAGAAACATCAATATGAAAAGCTTCATACATAAAGATTTTATTAAACACTATTCATCAGTTCTCACCAAACTAATAAAAAAAGCCAAACAATTGTACTACTCCAACAGATTCACTGAAACAAGAGGAGATATAAAAAAGACCTGGAAAACATTCTTACAGATTCTGGGCAACCACAAACTGAAAAAAAACTAGGGATATTATCTTAACTAAACCAAATGAAACACCACTACAGCCTATTGATACAGTAAACAAGATAAATGACTTCTTCTCAACCATAGGATCAAATCTTGCCAGTAAAATCCCAGATACCAACGCCCGAGCAAGTGATTACCTAGATGGGAATTTCCCATCCTCCTATCTTGCACCTACTGAGCCCACTGAAGTCACCATAATAATCAAGTCACTTAAAAATAAATCAGGGAATCTGTCTCAAGTCCCACCATTATTATACAAGTGAGCCGCCCATGTCCTTTCACATCCTTTCAAATCACTAGAAACTAGCACTTTCCCAACACTACTCAAAACAGCTAGGGTTACACCAATACACAAAGGTGGTGACCCCACAGACGTAAACAACTATAGGCTAATATCAAACTTACCGTTCTATCCAAAATCTTCGAGAAACTTGTGCACAAGAGATTATACTCGTTTATAACGACACAAAGCATACTCAACCCTTGCCAATTTGGCTTCAGAAAAAATAAAAGCACTAACGATGCAATCGTAAAAATGATAGACCTGCTTTACACAGCACTGGAAAATAAGGAATATCCATTAGGACTTTTAATTGGCCTATGGAAAGTCTTCGACACATTAAACCACGGCATCCTACTCCACAAACTTGACCACTATGGTATAAGAGGTCATGCACTTGCATACTTCAAATCCTACCTTACTAATAGGTATCAGTATGTCACCATTAAAGACACAACCTCCTCGACACGACCACTTGATACTGGAGTACCACAGGGAAGTGTCCTTGGTCCCCTGCTCTTCCTCTTATACATCAATGATCTTCCCAATGTATCACAACACATAAGACGACAAGACTTATGTCATCTCCCACCCGAATCTTGAAACGCTCAACACCATTGTTAACGACGAATTACTAAAAATATCTACATGGATGACAGCCAACAAACTTAAACTCAACACTAATAAGACCTTCTATATTATTTTTGGTAAAGCAGGTGATGCACAATTAAACATTAAGATCAACAACACTCCTATTGCTAAACATAATGAGGGCAAATTCCTGGGCCTTCACCTCGACAGTAACCTGAAATTCAACACTCATATCCAACACATAACAAAGAAAATGTCCAAAACTGTGGGGATCCTCTCTAAGATACGTTACTATGTACCACAATCAGCCCTACTCACACTATACTATTCACTCATCTATCCCTACCTCACATATGCCATTTGTGCTTGAGGATCAACAGCAGCAAGACACCTAAAGCCAATAATACCCCCAAAAAAAAGCCGCAGTAAGAATTATCACGCAATCCAACGCTAGCCAACACCCCCCCCCTCACTCTTCAAAGACCTAAACTTACTCACTGTTCAGAACATCCACACTTACTACTCTGCAATCTACATTTATAGAACCATAAATACCAACTTTAACCCTGATCTAAAACACTCTTGACAGTTGGGACAGGACCCATAGACATAATACCAGACACAAACATCTCTTTGACATTCCACGTGTCCGACTAAATCTATACAAAAATTCAATGTACATAAAAGGGCCTAAAATCTGGAACTCCCTGCCTGAAAACTCTAGAACTGCAGACACAACCTCCATTTTCAAAAGCACCGTTAAAAAACATCTTATCTCACTTACCGGTAGTTAACCACATGAAAACTACTTTATCTTGCACATATCCACCTAGTTAATCACTACAATTACCTAACCTTAATACCAGTATAATCATTGTCACTATAGAGTAAGATCTAGTATAAGACTGCCTGAAATGCCTAGGCATACCTAGGCATATTATTGGCCTTCTTGTAATAAATAATTCATAAAATGTATTAATATTATTATTATTATTATAATCAAATAGAAGCGCTAAACCACAGGGGTTATACAGCGCTGCAGGTTATTGCAGAATGCAGGGAGAATGGGTTGTAAGAGAGAGATGGATGATTAGTAGGGTATGGAGTGCAGCAGGATGGTGGATAGTGCAGGGATAGAGGGTAGCAAGAGATCAAGGTAGAAGGGACTGAGGGAGGTGTTCAGAGTTTGTGTAGTAAGTCGGTTTCTGTCAAAAAGTCAACAAGAGAGTCAGAATTAAAGGAGGGTCCATCTGCAAGAAGGGAAGGTAAAGAAAGGGCCGCAGAGCGAAGACGCCGTTAGAGGTAAATTCTGCGTGCTTGTTGATAGAGTGGGCAGTCCAACAGAATATGTCGAACAGACACTGGAACCTGACAATGCTCACAGAGAGGGGCAGGGAGCCTCTCCATGAGATACCCGGGAGTAAGACGAGTGTGGCCGATGTGAAGACATTGGTGACAAGAACAAGGCCAGAAACCTATAACCGGTTTAATAGAATGAAGTTTGTTATTCAGCAGGTCAGACCAGCGTTGTTGCCAACGGGTGTGAAGGTGGGTAGCAATGACCGCAAAATAGTCCGTGAAAGGAACACCTCTATATGAAACTGGAAGGTCATGTACTGCTGACCGCGCAGCAGTGTCTGCCTGTTCATTGCCCTGTACGTCAACATGACCAGGGACCCAACAAAAGACAATATCTTTATGATTGCTAAAGATACGGCGTAACCAAAGGTGGATATGAAGAACTAAGGGGTGAGGTGTATCAATTTTACGGATAGCCTGTAAAGCACTAAGGGAATCTGAAACGATCACAAATGGTGACACAGGCATAGATGCAATACGGATAAGTGCCACAAGAATGGCATACAATTCAGCCGTAAATATGCTAGCCGAGGGTAATAGATGCCCTCGTATGACGTTGTCCGGAAACACTGCTGTGAATCCGACACCGTCAGATGACTTTGAACCATCGGTGTATACTGCGATAGCATGGGAATGAGAACAGAAATGGTCTAGAAAGAAAGAGCGAGAAGCCGCCGTAGGTAGTTGGGCTTTCGCGCAAGGTAGAGGAATAGAACAGACACGGACAGCAGGAACTTCCCAAGGGGGCAGGGGAAAGGGAGATGTCACATGAACATATAGAGGTGGGAGCTGAAGGGAAGACAGGAGTGAATGTAGATGAAGAGAAAAGGGACGAAGTAAGCAGGGGCGACGAACAAATAAAGAGCGCCTACTAACATCTGTAACAATCCTGTACATGGAAGGATTGCGGAGGTCATGAGAGCGAACAAAATAGTGAATGCAATGTGCATCACGACGATCGGATAAGGATGGAATGTTCGCTTCTACATAGAGGCTCTCAACCGGGGAAGAACGAAATGCACCAAGGCATAAGCGTAATCCCTGGTGATGGATGGGATTAAGGATGGAAAGAGTAGCAGGGGAGGCCGCCGAATATATCTGGTCACCATAATCGAGTTTCGACAAAATTAGGGCTGAATGTAGGCGAAGGAGAGTTCTACGATCAGCCCCCCATGAAAGATGTGCGAGGGTTTTAAGAAGGTTCAGCCTGGTGTGACAAGTTGCCTTCAGAGAGGTAATGCGAGGTTTCCAGGACAATCGACAGTCGAACAGGAGGCCGAGAAACCTGACTGTATCACGTTCTGGGATTTGTGAGCCGTATAGGTACAATGGATGATCAGACATCACTGAACGTCTAGTAAACGTAATTTGATGAGTTTTGCCACTAGAAAATTTAAACCCATGAGTGGTGGCCCAATCAGACACCCGGTTGATGGCATGTTGGAGGGAAACTGCAATGAGGTGACAGTCAGCACCTGCACAAGCTATAGCAAAGTCATCCACATAGAGCGATGACCAAATATTGGATGGGAGAACAGATGTCAGATTATTTATAGCAAGCAGAAAGAGTGTTGTGCTCAGAACACATCCCTGGGGGACACCTTCAGCTTGGACAAATTCCGGGGAGAGTTCATTACTAACCCGGACCCGGAAATGTCTGTCAGTTAAGAAGGCCTTAAGAAAGAATGGTAGGATGCCTCGGAGGCCTAAGGAGTGGGCCTGGGCCAAGATATTATACCTCCAAGTTGTGTCATAAGCCTTCTCAAGGTCGAAAAAGATAGCGATAACCGAATGGTTATTCGCAAAGGCATTACGAATATACGTATCCAAGCGCAGCAAGGGGTCAATGGCAGAACGGCCCTTACGGAAGCCATATTGACTAGGGGAGAGACTATTGTGCGTCTAAATACCACATCAAAGGTCTATTAACTAGACGTTCCATCACCTTGCAAACTGCACTGGTAAGAGCGATGGGACGGTAGTGAGAGGAATCACGTCCCGTAGTACCTGGTTTTCGAAAAGGGAGAACAATAGCAGACTTCCACAGCTGGGAAAGAACTCCTTGTGACCATATGAGATTAAAGAGTCGTAAGAGGACAGTAAGAGCAGACTGATGTAAATGCTGTAGCATACGAATATGTATGCCATCTGGCCCAGCTGCCGATGATCGGCAAGCAGAGAGTGTTGCCTCCAGTTCTTGAAGGGTAAAAGGTACATTATAGGATTCTTCTCTAAGAGAAGAAAAATCTAAGGGCTTTAACTCGCTGGCAGACTTAGAAGAAAGGAACGAGTGGCATAGATGGAGCCCCTGAGAAATGCGGACGAGATGATTACCAATTTCAGTGGCAAAGGCAAGAGGGTGTGCTATATCGACACCAGCAACCTGAAGAACAGGAGCCGGGTCGGGGGAGAATTTACCACTTAATTTCCGCACTTTCTTCCATACTGCACTCATCGAGGAAGCTGAAGTGACAGTAGAAACGTAATCTCTCCAGCAAGTGCGTTTAGCATCACGTATGACACGGCGAGCAATAGTTCTCTTCTGCTTAAAATCAAGGAGTCTCTCTGTGGTTCTGTTATACCGATACCTGCCCCATGCAGTGCGTTTCAAACGCACTGCCCGAGCACAAGTAGGAGACCACCAAGGCACGCACGTCTGAGGATGCTTGCCCGAGGTTTGGGGAATAGAATGTGAAGCCGCTGTGAAGATGGAGGACAAAAAGAGATGTAAAACCTAATCAATGGAGGATGAGGTAGGAACCTCATGAAAGGCAGTAAGATGTGCGTAAAGGTCCCATTTCGCCCAGTCAAATTGCCAGTGTGGGCAATGAGGAGGTGGAGAAAACAAAGGAGACTTAAGGATGATTGGGAAATGATTGTTGTCATATAAGTCCGGGAGGACAGACCAGGTGAAGTCAAGGACTGTTGAGGAAGAGCAGATGGAGAGATCGATACAGGAGAAAGAATGAGTTCGAGGGTCAAAATGGGTAGGAGTACCCGTATTTAAAACATGGAGGGGAAGAGAAGCAAGAAATGCCTCCAACTGAATGCCACGAGAGTCACAGTGCGACCCTCCCCAGAGAAAATGGTGTGTGTTAAAATCCCCAAGTAATAGAAGGGGTGGTGGTAAGGAAGAAACCAGAAAATCAACATCTGGGATAGACAATGCCCGTAAAGGGGAGAGATATAAAGAACAGAGTGTATACCACTTATTCAAGTGGATACGGGCTGTGGTGTAATGTAAGGAAGAAGGAACATAGAGCTGACGGTATGGAGCACCAGTATGTATAAGAAGAGCACTTTCGTTAAAGGTTCCATCGGAAAAAGGATCCGATGAATATAACAAATCATAGCCTGAAAAGGGCCTGATAACAGTGGATTGTAATTTGGGTTTTTGCAAACAGACCCCAACAGGGAAAAACTGAGAGAGCAACACCTGAAGCTCACCCCGGTTACCCCTGAGGCCTCGGATATTAAACTGCAAATAAGCCATGATTTATGGAGAGAAAGATATAAGTAGAATTGAGAGGAATCTATGGACTAGGGTTAGAAAAGTCCACATGTGGAGGCAG
>WNWK01047447.1:0-13924 GCA_009830355.1 Cherax destructor | reverse complement strand
GCATTTTGAAGAAGCAAGACGAGTTCGTGATCAGCAGGGCAAACAACAACAAACAGATATCAGCAGGTTAAACAAGCATTAAGAGCCGAAGATCAGCAGAATCAAACAGAGATCAGCAAGTCAAACAAAAACATAGATCAGCAGGTCAAACAAAGACAAACATGAATCAGTAGATGAAACAAAAACGAAATCAGCAGGTGAAACAAGCAGTAAGAGTCAGATATCAATAAGTGAAACAAGCAGTAAGAATCAGTACTCAGCAGGTGAAACAAGAGCAGCCTGGGATCACAGGTCAAACAAAGAGTAAGAGCCAACAACGGCACTTGTGCTCTCGTCTGGCTCTCAAGAGTCGAGCGCCTCCAAGACATCCGATCAATGAAGGATTCCTCAGCGCCTCTCATCTCCTCTTTCATCGCTTTTTCTCATTTTCATTTTATTTGACCTTTGCCTTTCTTTAACATTATTCATGGTTCTTCTCCTTGCTTTTGCTTTGACTCTTCTCTTAATATATTTTTGGTTTTCCAGGAATTTGACCACCTCATTTTTGTTTTTTGTTTTTTATATCACTTTATTTTTCGACTTTCTCGTACAGTATGATAGATTGTTTTTATTTCTCTCTTTGTCTTCCTGTTTCACTTTCCCTCTTATTACGTTTAGGTTTTCTATGACTCTCCGTTTTCTCTTTCCCACTTTCGGTTATATTTTGCTTTTGGTGCTTCCGTTTATTTTACTTCATTATTTCTTCCCTCCATTTGTTCTATTACTTAAGTTTCCTTATACTTGCATTGTTTTTACTGTATATGTATAGATTCTTAGAGATTTTTCTTGGAATTGAAAGTCCTTCTTACAGCTAACTCATATATCCCACAGTAAGATACAAGATTTTGTTAGGATTTTTAACCCCGGAGGGTTAGCCACCTAGGATAACCCAAGAAAGGCAGTGCCGCATCGAGGGACTGTCTGTCTTATTTCCTTTGGGGTCCTCAATCTTGTCCCACAGAATGCGACCCACACCAGTCGACTAACACTCAGATACCTACTTGCTTGCTAGGTGAACGGGACAACAGGTGTAAAGGAGCACGCCCAATGTTTTCACCCTTGCCGGGGATCGAACCACGGACACTCAGGGACGACGTTTCGGTCCCCCCTGGACCATTATCCAATCCCTGCATTCCCTTCTCATTGATAATTATTACATTTGCTCCAGTGTTCTCTAGGCTGTGAGTCCACATGGGCCTAAATTTGCACTGTTTATAAGCTGTTTCTATGTTCAAGTTCGTAAAGTTCCCTGTCATCCCAATGACTCCTAACCCCTTGTGTGCGTGTGTGTGTACATGCGTGTCTATGCATACATGTGTGCGTGTGTCGTGGAAGGTCCCTAAGTGGAGCACAGGTAGTAAATGATAATCACTGAGACGGTAAACTGGTATATTGAGAATTGGTAGTAGGAAGCCCAGCCTGCAGTGTTGTCGTGTCTGCCTGAGGGTACTGACTACCCCTCACTGTGGGGCGTCTAGCACGGTTTAAACTCTGCTGACCTGACAGTATTTGAAGTCCGTGGCAGCACGGTTAAAGTATGTTGAATTATGCTGACGTGTGTGTACTCACCTAGTTGTGGTTGCAGAGGTCGAGACTTAGCTCCTGGCCCCGCCTCTTCACTAGCCGCTACTGGGTCACTTTCCCTGCGCCATGAGCTTTATCATACCTCTTCTTAAAGCTATGAAAGGAACCTGCCTCCACTACATCGCGTCCCAATCTATTTCACTTCCCGACCACTCTGTGACTGAAGAAATACTTCCTAACATCCCTGTGATTCGTCTGAGTCTTCAACTTCCAACTGTGTCCCCTTGTTGCTGCGTCCCATCTCTGGAACATTCTGTCTCTGTCCACCTTGTTAATTCCTATCAGTATTTTATATGTAGTTATCATATCCCCCCTAACTCTCCTGAATTCCAGTGTCGCCACGTCGATTTCCCTTAACCTCTCCTCCGGGACTAGTCTTGTTGCAAACCTTTGCACTTTCTCTAGCTTCCTTACATGCTTGGCTAGGTTTGGGTTCCAAACATACTCGTGTATGTGTGTGTTTATGTGTAAGTATGTGTGTGTGCTTGTGTGTGCACATTTGTCTGTGTCTGTGTATAAATCATTG
The DNA here is from genome assembly GCA_009830355.1 of Cherax destructor. Classification (NCBI taxonomy): domain Eukaryota; kingdom Metazoa; phylum Arthropoda; class Malacostraca; order Decapoda; family Parastacidae; genus Cherax; species Cherax destructor. The sequence continues at coordinate 11,775 of WNWK01047447.1, read as the reverse complement.
TCATGTGCGGCAACACTGTGATTGCTCCTGGTGGGTAATTACTTTAGCCATAAAAACTCAGCATCAAGCTCTCCCTTATAAGCCTCAGCAATATACAAGGATGTTCCTCACAATGAAAACTGACCTTAAGCGCCGGCCCGAGACCTTTTCATCTCTCCATAAGGCTCCTGTGATCCTCCCATGATCGTGCCGTTCATTTAAGGGATGCAACTTTCTGCTTCGGCTAAAAACTTTCCATCAATAAACAATAGTCAGTAATGAACGTTCAGTGACAGTGAGCGTAGAGAAGCTAAAGGATCTGAGCACTTTCAAAAAAGTTTTTAAACTATAGAGTAAACAAAAGTTCTGTTGCTCTGAGAATAGTTATTGTGTTTGCAAAGTCCTCGCTGATCCTTGTGATTGGTGAAGAGCTCTTCATACAAGAAATTGGAGTTACTCTTATTTTCCATGGATTAAACGGATTTCTGACCAAGGCTGAAGCAAGGCCATGATAAAACCTTTTAAGTCTTTGTACTCCGATTAAGCACTTATACAGCGAAACATCAACAACAACAGCAATAACAACAACAACAACATCAGCATAAACAACAACATCAACAACAACAGCATCAAGAACAACAACACCAGCAGCGTCTACAACAACACCAGCAGCGTCTACACAAACACCAGCAGCGTCTACAACAACAGCAGCGTCTACAACAACACCAGCAGCGTCTACAACGCCAGCAGCGTCTACAACAACACCAGCAGCGTCTACAACAACACCAGCAGCGTCTACAGCAACACCAGCAGCGTCTACAGCAACACTAAAATCACCACCAGCAACAAAGGAGAGTGATAAAGGAAACAAAAAAATAAGAGAGTCAGCCCAGGATACTTAGAGACAAAAACACTTAAAGATTATATAAAGTTCAATTTTCCCAGTATGATATCAACTTGTGAGGCAATATAGGAGTAACAGGGGCAGGGGAAGAAGTACGATGTTAGTTGCACTCCAGTGGATTCTTGAGAAGATGAGAACACTAAATACAGCGGCCTCAGACGGTCATAAAAACTAACACGCTCAAAACTAAGGAACCCGTTGTGGTGATAGCAGTAATGTACAGTGGCCAACTTGGAAGATGAGACGAATTAGTGAAGATCTGCATATGTATTTATGATTGAATACGTTTAACAGATGCGATAATTGGTAGATGAGTTGCCGTTTGCTGTCTTTAATATTAGTTCCCTATGTTTCAGTTAAGGACCTGATATTAAATACGCACAGAATATATACACCGAGAAAGCTTCAGTGTGTTTGACTGGTGGCAGGTAGTTTACATGCAGCCTAAATCATCCTCAAGTAATCAATAAGTTTGAAACCCAATAAATGTTATAAAGAAAACTTATGGTCACGATTAGTTGGATCATAATGTTATACTCGAATTATATAACTTCCATCATACATTAATTATCTCTCTCTCTCTCTCTCTATCTATCTATTTTTTTACTCAATCTTTTACAAGATTACGTTAAAGATTTTTAACTTTATTTACAAGTTAAGAGCTGTTACCTACATCTGCTCATTTGAAAGCTTTTTTTATTGTTAGGAAACATACAAGTATGGAACAGGATGAAGTTGGAGCCATCTGTGGACTGCAATTTCATTTGATCAACTAACTTTATTTCTTTGATATTATGCTGTACGAACATGTTCGAGACTCGAGTCATCGTAGGAATAAATGATCTCAGATGAAGCAATGTTCTGGAGAAGGGTACAGTCAGAGTGTAGTTGCTACTCGATGCCCGTCTTGTTGTGTAGAAGCTGACTTCTCCCTGTCCTCGGAGTGGAGCCAGAGATCAGTGTTTGTGAATATTTCGCCTGCTCTTGCGACTTCCTAGCATTGCAAAAATCTCTAGTTGTGTCGATGCATGCAGGGGATGAGATGAAAAGCTGTAAGCCACCTGCCTGAAAGCTGGATGCCTTGGATCAACGTCTAGCGTGAGCTGGACGCCAAGGTATTGGTCCAGTGTGGTACTGTCGGCAAAGCACTGCGTACCTTGTCATGACGTTCGTAGGTTCGAGTCTCCGTCGGCCAGAGATCAGTGTTTATATATATGTCGTGCCGATTAGGTAAAACTGGTCAATTAGCAAGAACTCATCTAAAATTAAGTCCTTTCTAAAATTTTCTCTTATACGTTTAAAGATATTTTTTTTCATTTATGTTAATGTAAGAATTTTAATTTTGTACAAGAGAAACTTTGAAAACCTACCTAACTTATTACAACAAACGCAGATTTAATTTAGTCTAACCCTAACTGAATTATTTTAGATACGTTAAATTAATTTTAAAAATAAACAAACACAATGAAATATATTTTTTTCGTTAGGTTCAGAATGATTTTTGCGAAATTATTCCATACACAAATTTTACACTTTGTCTTATATGTGAAGAAAGCGTTGCTATTTAAGCCAAAATCATAAGTTTTACTATCAATGAATATATATATATATATATATATATATATATATATATATATATATATATATATATATATATATATATATATATATATATATATATATTTATATATATTTTTTTAAAGAATATAATAGAGGTACCACTCTAGAACTTTCTGGGGAGCCTCATCCTCAGAGAAGACAATAAACGTACCTCAGGGAAAACTCGAGGTTCTCCCCGGAGCTGTTTGAGTATTTTCTTCTCCTACCACTCCCTATATATATTGTATAAGTGCTTTATTAATAGACAGAATACATTGACAGAAAACACAAACATGAACATGAATACATTGGTACAATATATCAAAGATTATGAATCTCTTCCAGCTCCTCCGAAGCCGGACGCGAGCCCAGTATGCAGCATGCATTTCCCTCTGGATGGCTACGCTGAGGCGCTAGAACATGAAAGTGGCTGCCCTTGGGTCCCTGGTGGTGTCGATGAGTCTGGAACCCAGTTCGTTAAGGAAACGTGTTGCATTTTTTCCCCATGCTCCCAAGGTCTCTGATCCCACTGGGACAAATTGATACTGTTGGCTTATGTCCCTGTACTTGCCGATCTTGTACTCCTCTCTGTGGTCAGCAGCTCCTCCCTGTCGCTCGACATTGTGAAGAATGTAGGTGTCAGCCAGTGTCGACACAGGTATAGTCCCATGCTATACATATATATATATATATATATATATATATATATATATTCAGAACACTATATAGTTCCTTGATAATGTGAGTAGTCAAGCGTTGGAATTCTTCATTTTCATAGTGGTTCTATTGATATCACCTGTTTACTGATCTTTATATATATATATATATATATATATATATATATATATATATATATATATATATATATATATATATATATATATATATATATATATTATATATATATTATATCTCGGTAGTGTACATATTAATTGGGACAGTGATCAAATAAGACATTTATTTGGAAAATTTATGTTTATTTGAAAAATACATGGTAATGATATGACAAATAATTGATGTAATAGGATGTATGACTACTGTTTGCTTTTATAAGTATTACTTCAAGCTTTGTCATAGAATCGACCAATGTGGAACACATTTCGGCAAGTTCTTCGTCGTTGTACCAGGTCATAATAACAGCAGCAATTAGATTTCCTGTTTCGCGATCCTGTATTTTTTTATTGCCCATAGATTCTCAACTGGGTCGAGGTCAGAAGAGTTTCCAGGCCAATTTAGAACGGTTAGCCGACTCTCTTCGAAGAATGTCAGAATTTTTTCTGAAAGTGTAGCATGGAGCAAGATCCTGCTGGAAAATGTCTTCTCCACCAGGAAAGTCTCTATCCACAATGGAATACAAATGAGTTGCCAGGATTGCCTTGTATTTTTCACTGTTCATCATTCTCTCAACAATAACAAGGTAAGGAAGGGCCTTTAGCAGTAAAACTGCCTCAAAACATCTTCTTATATGGGTGTTTTGGCACTTGTTGAATGCATCCATTCCGAATTGGTTCGCCTTTCCACCGTCTCACTACCAATGATCTGTACTCATGTCCTTCAAAATGCACCTCATGTGAATAACTTTACGCCATTCATATGTCGTCCAGTCCTTATGATCGAGTGCCCATCGCAGCCGAGTTTTCCTCATAGCAGCAGTCAATAATTGTTTGTTTACCGTCTTTCTGGCAGTTATGCCAACTTCAAGGAGGCTTCATTGAACAGTGTAGATTTTTTTTTTTTTTTAGGATCCTTCGCACTATTTCTTATGATAACCTTGCCATTGTGAAATGTTGTCTTGCGTTTTCTTCCACATCTTCCTCGACGCTGTGCTCCAGTGTCGTCAGTTCTCTTCAGAATCTGACCAACAGTTGATTTTGCTAGGCTCAAATTTTCGGCGATCTGTTTGATACTTTCAGAAAAATGCTCGCATGTTTCTAGGTGTAACATCTATCATGAATTTCAGCAGTAATCATGAATTTGGGGAAACCACATTCACTCAGTGAGCACTCTTGCAGGAATAGCGTGTCGTAGCACTGACGAGAGTCGCAGGGTAACATCACAGATGGATCGTGTCAGAAGTCGGTAGCAAATTCTTCTGTAAGGAACCCAAGCAACATTAATTAAACCAGAGACTAAGACATATTATGAGATAATCACAAAATGTACTCCTGTCCCAGTTAATTTGCACAATAGTGTAACAATTCACAAACTTGCGAAATTATTTACAAACATTATCTCTATGTCCGCAGCAAGATTCAAACATGCAAACTCTGCGTCAAATTACGCAGTAGTTTTGCCACAAAGTCAGACCCCAGAGAAGAATGGGCTCCTAGCCGATTCCAAAATATCTTTTGAAGTTCACTGCTCGTGGCAGGATTTAATTTAATAAGTTATCAATAGCCTGGTGCTCCGGGGTACACCGTCTTGCTGGGACTAGGCGCCCGTACTTATCTGGGGTCTGGCCTGTTCCAAAAATACTGTATACTCTGTTGACAAGCGTATTTCTCGTTTTAAACGTGAGTGTTATGTTCTTGAACGCAACTTCAAATTGGATAAAAACAATTTCATACAAAATTACAATTTATAATAGTAAACTTCTGTAGTTTGCCATACAATGAAGAAAAGACGAATAGTGCGAAACGTTGTTAATTGTGGATATGTGAAAAGTTGTAGATTGTTTTGCCCTCGGTCAGGGAGAGGGTGGTCAGTGTTGGGTAAACAGTAGATAATTGTTAAGACATTGGAGGAAAAGAAATCTGAGACGAGAACTTTGGATATCATCATGATTTTCGCTAATATATTAATTTACTAAATTTATTAAGTAGTTATAAATCATAGCTGCGTTGAAAACAATGCCGCCCAGATTCTTTTTTACTGGTATTAATAAATTACTGAAGGTGGATTATTTACCTAGTGTTATTCTTTTCCAGCAATGAACTTTTCCATGAGCAACAGACCACGTCTTCTCCATGAGCAGCAGACCAGGTCTTCTCCATGAGCAGCAGACCAGGTCTCTCATGCAGCAGACCAGGTCTCTCCATGAGCAGCAGACCAGGTCTTCTCCATGAGCAGCAGACCAGGTCTTCTCCATGAGCAGCAGACCAGGTCTTCTCCATGAGCAGCAGACCAGGTCTTCTCCATGAGCAGCAGACCAGGTCTTCTCCATGAGCAGCAGACCAGGTCTTCTCCATGAGCAGCAGACCAGGTCTTCTCCATGAGCAGCAGACCAGGTCTTCTCCATGAGCAGCAGACCAGGTCTTCTCCATGAGCAGCAGACCAGGTCTTCTCCATGAGCAGCAGACCAGGTCTTCTCCATGAGCAGCAGACCAGGTCTTCTCCATGAGCAGCAGACCAGGTCTTCTCCATGAGCAGCAGACCAGGTCTTCTCCATGAGCAGCAGACCAGGTCTTCTCCATGAGCAGCAGACCAGGTCTTCTCCATGAGCAGCAGACCAGGTCTTCTCCATGAGCAGCAGACCAGGTCTTCTCCGAGCAGCAGACCAGGTCTTCTCCATGAGCAGCAGACCAGGCTTCCCATGAGCAGCAGACCAGGTCTTCTCCATGAGCAGCAGACCAGGTCTTCTCCATGAGCAGCAGACCAGGTCTTCTCCATGAGCAGCAGACCAGGTCTTCTCCATGAGCAGCAGACCAGGTCTTCTCCATGAGCAGCAGACCAGGTCTTCTCCATGAGCAGCAGACCAGGTCTTCTCCATGAGCAGCAGACCAGGTCTTCTCCATGAGCAGCAGACCAGGTCTTCTCCATGAGCAGCAGACCAGGTCTTCTCCATGAGCAGCAGACCAGGTCTTCTCCATGAGCAGCAGACCAGGTCTTCTCCATGAGCAGCAGACCAGGTCTTCTCCATGAGCAGCAGACCAGGTCTTCTCCATGAGCAGCAGACCAGGTCTTCTCCATGAGCAGCAGACCAGGTCTTCTCCATGAGCAGCAGACCAGGTCTTCTCCATGAGCAGCAGACCAGGTCTTCTCCATGAGCAGCAGACCAGGTCTTCTCCATGAGCAGCAGACCAGGTCTTCTCCATGAGCAGCAGACCAGGTCTTCTCCATGAGCAGCAGACCAGGTCTTCTCCATGAGCAGCAGACCAGGTCTTCTCCATGAGCAGCAGACCAGGTCTTCTCCATGAGCAGCAGACCAGGTCTTCTCCATGAGCAGCAGACCAGGTCTTCTCCATGAGCAGCAGACCAGGTCTTCTCCATGAGCAGCAGACCAGGTCTTCTCCATGAGCAGCAGACCAGGTCTTCTCCATGAGCAGCAGACCAGGTCTTCTCCATGAGCAGCAGACCAGGCTTCTCCATGAGCAGCAGACCAGGTCTTCTCCATGATGAGCAGACCAGGTCTTCTCCATGAGCAGCATACCAGGTCTTCTCCATGAGCAGCAGACCAGGTCTTCTCCATGAGCAGCAGACCAGGTCTTCTCCATGAGCAGCAGACCAGGTCTTCTCCATGAGCAGCAGACCAGGTCTTCTCCATGAGCAGCAGACCAGGTCTTCTCCATGAGCAGCAGACCAGGTCTTCTCCATGAGCAGCAGACCAGGTCTTCTCCATGAGCAGCAGACCAGGGCTTCTCCATGAGCAGCAGACCAGGTCTTCTCCATGATGAGCAGACCAGGTCTTCTCCATGAGCAGCAGACCAGGTCTTCTCCATGAGCAGCAGACCAGGTCTTTCCATGAGCAGCAGACCAGGTCTTCTCCATGAGCAGCAGACCAGGTCTTCTCCATGAGCAGCAGACCAGGTCTTCTCCATGAGCAGCAGACCAGGTCTTCTCCATGAGCAGCAGACCAGGTCTTCTCCATGAGCAGCAGACCAGGTCTTCTCCATGAGCAGCAGACCAGGTCTTCTCACCGAAGAAAATATCCTCTGACCAATAATTCACTCCATTATTCAAATATTATTGTGCAAACAGAAGTCGAAGGTGACGATGTAGGCGATTCTGTGATGGATTCCATTCATTGTCATGTAATCATTACCTAATTGTCTGGGTTCTATATATTAAGTTGCAGATGGTCTCTGATGGTAACTGCGTTGGTAAATATGTGACTCTGGAGGTAGTCCAGTATTCTTTGGTTTTCATCAGCATTAGTTTGAATTGCTGGACGTTGTCTGGAACTATCTTCCAGAGTATGTTCCTCCCTTTCCCCACCTCTTTAGCCGATGATATACAGTTGCTATAGAATGTCTAAGATAAGCAGCAATTTCCTTCGGGGATACACCATTTATACTCATCCCTATAATCCTTACCAATTGAGTGATATTTTCCCTGCGACGTTCAGTTGTGGGTCCTAATGGTTTAAAAGTTCATGTTAGTTACATCATTACTTCCATTTGAAGTGGAAAATAATTAATATCACAAGCAGATGTTTTTAATGAATTCATCAAGTTTCATTATTTTTCATTAACGGATTCATTATTATCGTCATGGGCCAGGGGACCATATACAGTGCTCCGCCAATTTCATGTTCTAATTTGCGTTTGTTGGTGAGTGATAAAATTGCGATGTTCGCTGACACAACACGAAATAGATTCGATCACGCATCACGACCTTCCTGCCGATGGTCACAATAATTTGCAAAATTATTACTTCATGATTTAAAACTAAATTGAGAAAGGATACTGGGAGATACTGGTACAACAACAGAACTGTCAGTGAGTAGAAAATTCACAAAATAGATGGATTGATAGATAGAGAGAGAGAGAGATGACAGCGAAAAGACAGTTTCTATACAAGACGAGCAGGAAAATAATTTTATCCGAAATCATTCATTCCTAGAATGACTCGAGTCTGGAACATGTTAGTACAGCATAATGACATCGATGAAATAAAGTAACCTGGACAAACGAAATCGCTAACCCACAGTTGCCTGCAGTTTCCCCCTGTTCTATATTTGCATTTTTTATAATATTAATAAGGTTTCCAAATGAACTCAGGTAGGTAACAACTCTTAGCTTGTATATAAAGTTAGGAACTCTTAACCATGTTTAAAGCCTTGTTTAAATAAAAAAAGAATGGGATAGGGAGAGAGATAGTGAGAGAGAGGGAGTAACAACGGTTGCAACATACATCGTAACACCGATAACCATCTCATGAACTTTCATAATGCCAGACTTGTCATCATGAAACCTAACCTATGTCGCTGCCCTTGTTTAGAATCGGCTCTCACCGATACTGTCAAAACCGTCATTCAGAACACAGGCAATTTTATGATTTCAGAATCTCTAGTCAAATAAATTCATTTCAAGCAACAGTAACAATTACCTGACACCAACCCTCAGTCTTACAGCCCTTGAGCTGACCCACTAAATATGTTCTGTGTCCTATTTCTGTGTTAAATTGGAAAAGCTGCTGCTTTTCCAATTTAATATTTTTCAGAGTTAATAAACATTTTGACTTCAGAGAGAGAGAGAGAGAGAGAGAGAGAGAGAGAGAGAGAGAGAGAGAGAAAGAGAGAGAGAATCAGTGATTAAAAATAAATAACACCAATATCTCACTATCACCCAACTAACCTTGACTACAGTTTCCATAATTTATTTTCTTTAGGTTAAGGCCTATCGACTACACAAGGGACTTTGCATGTGATCTGTTTACCCAAAAGTAAGAATACTTTCATCCAAAAATTCACATTAACGTAAACTGGCAGTGTTTTTATCCAACATTAACTAGTCAAAATAAATAGTGGGGGGAAAGGGGATCACCTACTCAGTACCTTGTTCTCTAATAATGTTTTAGAAGCGAGACTAAAGAAATGTCCTAGTTACATCACAGAGAGGAATTCTCAGTCCCTTGTTATTGAATGTCCTAATTAGTGCTTTCCTAAATGCTCTGTCTACCTCACCCAGCATATAGCTATAAGTATAAGCTATACTGATGACATCATGCTCCTTACAACAAGGCATATGAAAATGAGTACCTGCCTTCACGAGATTTAAAAAATTATAATAGTGACAAGAAAACGACATACCTCTTCCATCTTTGTACAGAGTGAAAACAAAAGTTAAGTTAAATCTTATTGATGGCTTTATGTAGACGTATCATTCAATAACTTCACCGTACCATAACTAAAAAAGGAATTCAAAATTAGGCTAAATGCCCTCAGAGTGTCACAATCTGAGCAACGGATGCTAACGTTAGATTGTACTGTAATCATGTTAATTTTATATATGAAAAATTCTCACCGGCCTTGGAGCTATGTAGTGCTGAAAGAAGCCCTCGGAATTATCTTGGCTGTCTTTAGCTAAAGCTACCAAGTTCGTTAGTACTAGGAAGAGGTTTGATGTTCTTAGTATTTCTGAGAGTATTATTCAGATTAACATTGTACTTGGTATTACAGTATTAAAAAATGAACCAGACATTGTCACTACAAATCTTGGTAAATGTCTAGACGTAAATAAAGACAGATCTAAATGGAGTGTGAAAACTTGGTTATACTAAGTTTTATATATACACTAACGGTAACGTTATTTCTGTAGACAAAAGCATTTCAATACTGCCTTGAAGTTGCTTTAGTTTAATATCACATCTAAAAAACCCACTTGCAAAGATAATTGCTCGATAAATTTTTCGCTTAATTGTTAGTAACAGCATAAACACTGATGGATTTAAGCATGAGGCTACTGGCAAGACTGCATCTGCTCTTGTTGTCTCATCCCTAAATACAAATCAGCCTCTCTCTTCAGTTAAGCATAGGAATTAATAATTGGGTGTCAACACAGCAAACAAAATTGTCTGTTATCTTAATGTCACTAAAGTTAACTTATAACACTGAGTTTGACTCAGATTATTACCGATTCTGTGTCAACATTGAGGGTACTTTTTCACATAATGACTAACAACACGCTCATTGGAGAAGCCACGTATAGGTACTCCAAAAAGTCAGTGAAAAATAATTAGTGTAAAACGCTTATGGATTCCATCACAAATTGAATTACTCCTTCATGATAGAGTTGATAAGTTAAGCAAATAGTGCACCGCTGAGGGAAAATGCTGAATATATCTTTGGTATATACCTGTATTTAGCATTATGAATAATGTTAGAATAAATAAAAGTGAATAATGAAAGCATGTGTCATAAAAATGCAGTTAGAAGAATGAGTAGATCTATCGCTCACTTTGGTAACATGAATAATAGTAATAATAATAATAATAATAATAATAATAATATTAATAATGAGGAGGGACATTTGACCACACCGAAGATGTAATAAAGTAATGCCGATGGAAACATTGCAACTCCTCAACATTACAGTATTTGTAAATAAATGAACGTGCGTGTCCACACAATTAATAATCTGACAGAGTTGATTATTGGTAGATGAGTTACTGATGATTGTGTGTAATATTAGTTCCCTATGTTTTAGTTAATAACGTGATAAAGAATGAACAGGACATATACACCACAACAAAGTAAACTCTCAGTGAATATGAACTAAGAGTTCACTTTATTGCCTGTTTAATGATGTAAGTGTTGTTGACTGGTGGTAAACATGCGGCCTTAATGATCCTCTTGTAGCCGACAGCTTTAACCCAAACAATATATAATAAAGAGATTAGCTGCTTATGTGATATATATATTTTTTACTGTGATAATTTCTCTCTCTCTCACTTACTCTATTTCTCTATTAATACTGACAACCATTTAAGAAAGACACATACAATAACTAACCAGTATAATATAGTGTGGAAACTTGGTATGGACTGCCTCCTTGTGAGCTGCTCACCCTAGCAAGTACTCTTGGCACAGACACCCTGAGATTAGTTGTCTCAGTCTCACAAGTGGCTTTTAGGACACATTTCCATATGTAAACTGATCTCGCAAGAAATTCCTCACTACATGCACAAACAAAGGACTGACTTACTTGGAGGTGGAGAATATGCTACTAGAAATCCCCTGATTCTTCCCAAGCAAACCTAGATATCTCTGGTCCCTCTCTTCAAGACACCACGTGCAGTGAAGGACTTATTCCTGCAAGTATTCTGATGGTATTAGTATCCCTGCCTGCACCTTAAAGATCTCTGAATTCAATGGGTATTCCCTAAGCAATATGTATGCAGTAAGCGAGACACTAGCTTCTAGACTAATACTTAAGAGGAGATGTCTGCAATCTTACCAGATCTGTGGGCATTCGCTTGCTAATAACTCACAGTTCAATTAACCCACGTTCCTCAGAATATCGCTGGCCAACTGTACTAAGAGAAACGAAAGGTATTGTCTTACTGCAGGGGGCCTGGATAGAGACGAATATCCTCATTATTTCGATAAGCCTCTGCGATTCTTTGTTCCACAT
>WNWK01047446.1:0-10000 GCA_009830355.1 Cherax destructor | reverse complement strand
GCCAGTGTTGCATGCAGCCATGGGTACAGTCGGAGCCATGTTGGCATGCAGTTGGCAGTCGGGGGGTCCAGTGTTGGGGCATGCAGCCATGTGGACAAAATCAGGGGGGTCCAGTGTTGGCATGCAGTCATGTGGTACAGGGGGAGTCCGGTTTTGGCATGCAGCCATGGGCCCAGTCAGGGACCCCAGTGTTGACATGCAGCCATTTGTGGGTACAGCCGGGGGGTCCAGTGTTGACATCGCCATGGGGTACAGTCAGGGAGTCCAGTGTTGACATGCAGCCATGTGGTACAGTCAGGGATCCAGTGTTGACAGGGGCCCAGGGGGGTACAGTCAGGGACCCAGTGTTGACATGCACCATGGGAAGTCAGGATCCAGTGTTGACATGCAGCCATGTGGTACAGTCAGGGGGTCCAGTGTTGACATGCAGCCATGTGGACAGTCGGGGGAGTCCAGTGTTGACATGCAGCCATGTGGTACAGTCAGGGATCCAGTGTTGACATGCACCCTGTGGGGTACAGTCGGGGTCCATGTTGCATGCAGCCATGTGGTACAGTCAGGGAGTCCCCGTGTTGACATGCAGCCATGGGTACAGTCGGGGGCTCCAGTGTTGACATGCAGCCATGTGGTACAGTCGAGTCCAGTGTTGACATGCAGCCATGGGTACAGTCAGGAGTCCATGGCATGCAGCCATGTGGTACAGTCGGCCAGTTTGGCATGCACATGGTAAAAAGTCGGGGGGCCAGTTTGGGCATGCAGCCATGGTAACCCAAAAAGCCAGGGAAATCCCAGTGGGCATGCAGAGGGGTACAGTCAGGAGTCCAGTGTTGACATGCAGCCATGTGGTACAGTCAGGAGTCCAGTGTTGGCATGCAGCCATGTGGTACAGTCAGGGAGTCCAGTGTTGACATGCAGCCATGTGGTACAGTCAGGGAGTCCAGTGTTGGCATGCAGCCATGTGGTACAGTCAGGGAGTCCAGTGTTGGCATGCAGCCATGTGGTACAGTCAGGGAGTCCAGTGACATATTGCAATGACACACACATCACTGGTATATTTTATGGACATGGCTACCAGTGGAATATTGAATGGTCGCACAAAATACAGGTATACTGTATGAGCATGCAGACCAGAGTTATAATGTTTGGTGATACACAGCAGTTGTATATTGTATGAACAACAAAAACGTGGAATATTGTATGGAAATTCTGGCAAGTATTATATTTTATGGGTAAGCTGACCTGCGTATTGTATGGTATACTGACCAGCGGTATATTTTTTGGTATACTGACCAGCGGTGTATTGTATGGCATACTGACCAGCGGTATATTGTTTGGTATACTGACCAGCGGTGTATTGTATGGCATACTGACCAGCGGTATATTGTTTGGTATACTGACCAGCGGTGTATTGTATGGCATACTGACCAGCGGTATATTGTTTGGTATACTGACCAGCGGTGTATTGTATGTCATACTGACCAGCGGTATATTGTTTTATACTGACCAGCGGTGTATTGTATGGCATACTGACCAGCGGTATATTGTTTGGTATACTGACCAGCGGTGTATTGTATGGCATACTGACCAGCGGTATATTGTTTGGTATACTGACCAGCGGTGTATTGCATGGCATGCTGACCAGCGGTATATTGTTTGGTATACTGACCAGCGGTGTATTGCATGGCATACTGACCAGCGGTATATTGTTTGGTATACTGACCAGCGGTGTATTGCATGGCATACTGACCAGCGGTATATTGTTTGGTATACTGACCAGCGGTGTATTGCATGGCATACTGACCAGCGGTATATTGTTTGGTATACTGACCAGCGGTATATTGTTTGGTATACTGACCAGCGGTATATTGCATAATCACGCAAAATAGAGGTACGTATATTGCATAGGAATTCAGACCAGTGGTATATTGTACAGAGAGTGATGTGTGTTTGGATGATGGAAGGTGATGAGCGTGTGATGATGATAGAGGATGGTGCGTGTTGGTGATGATGGAGGGTGATGCACGGTGATGGAGGGGATGCAGTGTGGTGATGATGGAGGGGGGTGATGGGGATAGATGGGAGGGATGCGGTGTGGTGATGATGGAGGGTGATGCATGTGGGGGATGATGGAGGGTGACGGGTGTGTGGTGATGATGGAGGGTGATGCGTGTGTGGTGATGATGGAGGGTGACGTGTGTGTGGTGATGATGGAGGGTGATAGCGTGTGATGGTGATGGAGGGTGACGTGTGTGTGGTGATGATGGAGGGTTATGATGTGTGGTGATGATGGAGGGTGACGTGTGTGATGAGGGATGATGGAGGGTTATGCGTGTGTGGTGATGATGGAGGGTGACGTGTTGTGGTGATGATGGAGGGTGATGCATGTGTGGTGATGATGGAGGGTGATGCATGTGTGGTGATAATGGAGGGTGACGTGTGTGTGGTGATGATGGAGGGTGATGCATGTGTGGTGATTATGGAGGGTGATGGGTGTATGGTGATGATGGAGAGTGATGCATGTGTGGTGATGATGGAGGGTGATGCATGTGTGGTGATGATGGAGGGTGATGCATGTGTGGTGATGATGGAGGGTGATCCGTGTGTGGTGATGATGCTGGATGATGAGTGTGGGTTGATAATGGTGGATAATGAGTGTTTCTTGATGATGGAGGGTGATGAGTATGTGGTGATGGAGGGTGATGTGAGTGTGGATATAGAAGGTGATGAGTGTGTGGAGATGATGGAGGGTGATGAGTGTGAGGTAATTATGGAGGGTGATGAGTCTGTGGTGAAGATGGAGGATGATGAGTGTGTGGTGATGATGGAGGGTAATGAGTGTGTTTAGATGTACGGTGATGGGTGTGAATTGTTGATGGAGGATGATGCATCTGTTGTGATGATGGAGGATGATGAGAGTGTGGTGATGATGAAGGGTAATGAGTATCTGTTGATGGAGGATGATGCATATGTGGTGATGATGGAGGTTAATGAGTGTGAATGATGCAGGGTGACCTGTGTGTGGATGATGCAGGATGACCTGTGTGTGGATGATGGAGGGTGACCTGTGTGTGGATGATGGAGGGTGACCTGTGTGTGGATGATGCAGGGTGACCTGTGTGTGGATGATGCAGGATGACCTGTGTGTGGATGATGGAGGGTGACCTGTGTGTGGATGATGAAGAGTGACCTGTGTGTGGATGATGGAGGATGACCTTTGATACCTTTGATATACCTTTGAAGAGTTTCGAGAGTATCTACTCTCTGAGCCCGGCCATGGGCCAGGCTCGTCTGGTGCTTGCCTGGTCAACCAGGCTGTTGCTGCTGGAGGCCCGCTGCCCCACATATCCATCACAGCCTGGTTGATCTGGCACCCGATGAAGATACTTGTCCAGTTTCCTCTTGAAGGCTTCTACACTGGTTCCAGCCGTGTTTCGGATATCTTCTGGTAAGATGTTGAATAGTCTGGGACCCCGGATGTAATACAGTGCTCCCGTATTGTCCCCACCGCACCCCTGCTCCTCACTGGGTTTATTTTACACTTTCTCCCATATCTCTCACTCCAGTATGTTGTTATGGCAGTGTGCAGATTTGGGACCAGGCCCTCAAGTACTTTCCAAGTATATATTATCATGTATCTCTCTCCTCCGCTCCAATGAGTCATGTTCAAGACTTGAAGGCGTTCCCAATAATTTAGATGTTTCAATGGCTCAATGTGAGTCGTAAACGATCTCTGAATTTGTTCCAGCTCTGATATTTCTCCTGCCCTGAACGGGGCCGTCAGCACAGAGCAGTATTCCTAAGTGAGGGGGCACTACCGATTTGAAGAGTGTCAACATCGGCATTATTTCCCTTGTTTTGAAAGTTCTCAATACCCACCCGTCATATTCCTGGCTGTTGTGATCTTTGTCTTGTTATGGTCTTTAAAAGATTGATCAGCAGACATAATTATTCCCAAGTCCTTAACGTGTTCCTTTCGTTCTATGTGGTGACCCTCTTGCGTTTGTATATAGTGTTCCTTTTGAGTTCTTCATTTTTCCATACCTAAGCAGCTGAAACTTATCACCATTGAACGTCATTTGTTCTCCACTGCCCACTGGAAGACCCTGCTTATGTCCTCCTGTAATTTTTCAGTGTCTTCTACCGTAGTGACTTTCATGCTTATTTTAGTGTCATCTGCAAATGATGATACAAAAGTGTGCTGGGTGTTTTTATCTATGTCTGCTATGAGGATGAGAAACATAAGTGCCAGGACAGTGCCTTGGGGCACTGAGCTTTTGACCTCGCTGATGCTGGATCTTGCCCTGTTCACTACTACTTTTTGTGTTCTGTGTGTTAGGAACTCAAATATCCATCTGCCTACCTTCCCAGTAATGCCTATGGCCCTCATTTTGTGCGTTATCACTCCATGATCGCGTTTGTCAAACGCCTTTGCAAAATCTGTGTAAATCACATCTGCGTGTTGGTCGTCCTCCAATGCCTCCGTAATTCTGTCATAATGGTTCAGCAACTGTGACAGGCATGATCGTCCCGCTCTGAAGCCATGCTGGTTCGTGTTATGTTTGTTGTGCTGGTCCATGAAGTTTGTAATCTGTCGTCTCATCACTCTTTCGAAGATTTTTATGATGTGAGTAGTGAGGGCTACTGGTCTGTAATTTTTAGCTAGTGCTCTACTACCTCCCTTATGCAAAGGAGCTATGTCTGCACTCTTTAAGGCCTCCGGTATTTCACCTAGATCTAAGCTCTTTCTCCACAGAATACTAAGGGCCCTTGCTAATGGTACTTTGCACTGCTTTATAACTAAAGCATTCCATGAATCTGGTCCAGGTGCTGAGTGAGTGGGCATGTTGTCCATTTCTTTTTCGAAATCTATGGGATTTGTACTAATGTCGGTTAGGTGGTCTGCGCGGCCTTCTGCTGGAGTGAAAAATATTTCTGCATTTTCTACCTTGCTGTCATTTAGTGGGTTGCTGAACACTGACTCATACTGTTCCTTTAGGATTTCACTCATTTCCTGTTCATTGTCAGTATACGAATCTCCTCTCAATAATGGCCCAATTCTACAGGTAGTTCTTAGCTTGGATTTTGCATAGGAATAGAAATATTTTGGGTTTCTTGCAATATCCTGGATGGCTCTTTGTTCCCTTTGTACTTCTTCTGTCAGGTATGACATCTTAAGTTTTTGCTCTAATTCAGTGATCTCTCGGTTAAGGATATCTCTCCTCTGTTGCAACATATTTGTGTTTTTCAGCAATTCAGTAACCCGTTTTCTTCTCTTGTACCATCTCCTACGCTCTCTCTCTATATCTGATCTTTTTCTGGGTTTCCTCAATGGTACGTGCTTCATACATACCTTGTATGCTTCTGTATTCAGCTTCTCTAAGCACTGGTGGGGATTTAGGGTGCTCATGTCTGATTCCCATGATATGTCTGATAGCTCTTGGTTTATTCTTTCCCAGTCAGTTCTATGGTTAATAAAATTAAACTTACTGAACATCCCGTCTCTAACATTAGTGCCGCAGTTCCCTAACCCTGAGTTAATACTCGTTTGAACTTCTATGATGTTATGGTCAGAGTATATTGTTTTTGTAACTGTTATGTCTCTGATTAATTCTTCGTTGTTTGTGAATATCAAATCCAGGGTATTTTCATTTCTAGTGGGATCAATTATCTGTTGGTTTAATGAGTACTTTTCACAAAGCCTCATTAGTTCCCTGGTATATGCCTGTTGAGCCAGGGTACTCCCAGGATGTATTTCTGGTATAACATTATGTTGCCTCATCTTCCATTTTACATGAGGGAGATTAAAATCTCCAAGGATTAAAATGTTTGGGGTGGGATTCTCTAGCCTATCCAGGTAGCTATCTATCTTCCTTAACTGCTCTGTGAATTCCTCCGCAGTTGCTGATGGTGGTTTGTATACTAGGATAATTACTAGATTCCTATTTTCCACTTTAATGCCGAGGATTTTTACTATATCATTTGTAGCGTTCAGCACTTCTGTGCAACAGAGAGTATCTTTTACATAGAGTCCTACTCCTCCCTGTGACCTATTAATTCTATCACATCTATACATGTTATAGTTTTCTATCTGAATCTCTCCGTCCAAAACATCCCTTGTATGTGTTTCTGTAAATGCTCCAAACATGGCATTTGCTTCTGATAGTAGTCCACTAACATAACTAACTTTGTCATTTTTATTTGATTTCAGACCCTGAATATTTGCAAATATGAAGCAGGGGTTACCATTTGTGATGTTTGGTCTTTCTTTGTGTTTCGTTAGTACCACTGGTGATGTCCTACCTGGTATGGCCCCTGGTGCCCATACCCCTGGTTTCTCCAGTACAGACTTTGATTGTTGATACGGCCCTGATGAGCTGGTGCCGGTCTTGGCGTGTCTCACTGTGCTGCCCATCTGTCCCCTCTGTACCATTTTCCCCTTTTGTCTCTTTCTTTGATCTGGTTGTTTCTCCTTATATCTAAAAAAGATTGCTGGTCATTTTCATTTTCCCTTTCCCTGCTTTCTCTGTATCGTACTGTTCCCTTTATATGGTGGTCTGGGCAGCTCAGGTCATAACATTCTCTGGACTGTGTTGAAGCTTGACACATCACTGGATGGAAGTATCTGCTGCACTCTTTGTTGAAACGACACTTTCCTTTCCTTAACATGTTGGCACATTTTCTGGTGTGTTTATTCCAGCAAGCTCTGCCATATAGGTACATACCTGTTGCATATAATCTGCATATGTTTTGACTGCCTATATTTACTGGTTTTATGTCTTCCCAAAGATCTGCCGTATTGTCTGCGTTTTCTTCCTCTCTTTCCTCTCCTTGGTTTTCCTCGTTATCTGCGCTTTCCTCCTTTGATGACATGGGGCCAACATTTTCCCTGGAAGAGGACTCCCCTACTATGTCTGTACTAGAGGATATGTCTGTGTTGGCGTCCTTAACCAAATCTGGATGTTCACTATGGCTGGGGGCTGGGTCTGGGTCAGTCCTGGGGCTGGGGACTGAGTTAGCTAATGTTTTTGTCTCCTGTGTTTTTTCCAGTGGATGGCTGATTATTTTTGGGTCAATTGTTGTAGACTGGTCATTCTGTGTGTTAGACTTTACTCTTTTCCTATCTTCCCATGTTCTATATATACCGGGTAGACTATTCAATAGTTCCTCTTTTTTTTCATGCTTATTGTTTATTAACCTCCTGAGTGCTTTCCTGATATCTGTCCATAGTTCCACATCCTTGTCGCAGATCCAGAAACACCTTTCTAGACGGATGTCATTTCTTGTTACTGTGTTAATTCTTGAACATGTGACATGATGTTTTGAAAAGCAAAGGTTGCATGTGATTCTGTATTTTTTTCCAAGAGCCTTTTCACATGTCCTACAGGTTTACTGTACTGCCATCCACCTGTATCCTATTAATGTATCACTTGAACCCGATTTTCACTTTACCTTACTGCTCTGCACTCAGGAGTGGTGATGAGGTCAATGCATGGGTATGCGGAATGTACTGATTATGGAGACTTACTACACATTATATTATATTATTGCTATAATATGCATTCATTTCAGTTTGTTCACTGTATAACTCTTTCCATATTTATTCCTCTCTGATCACTCATATATATATATATATATTTTTAATGTATTAGTCTTACTGAGATCCTCACACTGGTCTAACAGGATATTGTAGTATTGTGTATGGTAGGCCTCCGTGGCTGTCTGGCACTGCCAGACGCATGACTGAAGCAACCACTCAGGTCCTGCGTACTACCATGCGATTCAACGTTTTAAACCACTTTCATTTTCTTAGATCACTATTCTTGTGTTTTCCACTGCCAATTGGGTTCACTAGGTCTTTCTATTATGTCCTGATATCCTAGTCCATTCGTTATATGTGGTAACTCAAATATATGAATATCTCTTGTCACATGACCACACCAGGGCAAGTAGAGTCACCCTCGCTGCCACACTGACTATTGGTTTTTAATTTACTCTTATTTTATCCCTATTTTTTTTTTAGCACTGGGCTGTACACTGGTTATTACAAGGATATACCTGTGTGTGGATGGTGAAGGGTGACGTGTGTGTGGATGATGGAGGACGACCTGTGTGTGGATGATGGAAGGATGACCTGTGTGTTAATGATGGAAAGTGAACTGTGTGTGGATGATATAGGGTGACCTGTGTGTGGATGATAGAGAGTGACCTGTGTGTGGATGATTTAGGTTGACCTGTGTGTGGATGATGGAGGGTAACCTGTGTGTGGATTATGGAGGATGGCCTGTGTGTGGATTATGGAGGGTGACCTGTGTTTGGTTGATATAGGGTAACCTGTGTGTAGATGATGGAGGTGACCTGTGTGTGGATGATGGAGGGTGACCTGTGTGTGGATGATGGAGGGTGACCTGTGTGTGGATGATGGGGGTGAGCTGTCTGTGGATGATATAGGGTGACCTGTGTGTGGATGATGGAGGGTGACCTGTGAGTGGATGATGGGGGTGAGCTGTCTGTGGATGATATAGGGTGACCTGTGTGTGGATGATGGAGGGTGACCTGTGAGTGGATGATGGAGGGTGACCTGTGTGTGGATGATGGGGGTGAGCTGTCTGTGGATGATATAGGGTGACCTGTGTGTGGATGATGGAGGGTGACCTGTGAGTGGATGATGGAGGGTGACCTGTGTGTGGTTGATTGAGAGTGACCTGTGTGTGAATGATGGAGGGTAACCTATGTGTGGATGATGGAGGGTGACCTGTGTGGATGATGGAGGTGACCTGTTTGTGAATGATATAGGGTTACCTGTGTGTGGATGATGTGGGTTACTGTGTGTGGATGATGTAGGGTGACCTGTGTGTGGATGATGGTAGGGTGACTGTGTGTGGATGATGGAGGGTGACCTGTGTGGATGATGGAGGGTGACCTGTGTGTGGATGATGGAGGGTGACCTGTGTGTGGATGATATAGGTAAGGTGATCTGTGGAACATTTAGGAAGATCAGTATATCTTCCGATATGTAAAAATAAATTGTATTTAAAGGATGTGAAGCTCACTTTGTGGACTGTAAAATAATATAAAAAAAAAAAAGTGGGATTACCTCTTTTATAAAAGTAACAAAGAAGTAATTAATTACTAAAAATTACCGACGCCTCTTGATCTAAGCTTTGCAGCAGCAATTTAAACCAAATATTCAATGCAGTTTAAAGCTGATTGGGAATCTAATTCTTTGTTTCCTTTCCTTGATGTTCATGTCCACCGCTCAGTTTCAGGTTTTGCCTTTTCCGTGTACCACAAGCCTATGCACAGTGGCATGACATTCACTACTTTCCTTATCATGCTTTTCTATCAAGAAAAGTGTTCTCCCTCTTTCTCCGTGCTCTCCGCAGTTGTGATCCTCAGTTCCTTGAAGCAGAAATTTCCCCTCTTCATAATTCATTTTCCCGCCTTGGCTACTCTTCCCATTTCATAGACTCTGCTTTCTCTCGTGCCAAATGGACTTTCTTCTCTCTAAACCCCTACTCCTGGGAACTCTCCTGTCCTCTGCCTTCCCACATCTCTGGTCTCTCTAATCTCAACAACTCTCTCCGTTCCATAGACATCAAACTTACCTTTCGCCAGACTAACACTCTTCACTAATCTAGTTCATACCTCCCCCCCTCTATAGATTCTCCTGGTGTCTACTCTGTATCTTGTTCCTCCTGTCCTCTTCAGTACTTTGGAGAAACTGGCCGATCTCTTTCTGACAGACTCAGGG
Source organism: Cherax destructor (assembly GCA_009830355.1). NCBI lineage: Eukaryota > Metazoa > Arthropoda > Malacostraca > Decapoda > Parastacidae > Cherax > Cherax destructor. Next base: position 249 of record WNWK01047446.1, on the reverse strand, counting down.
AGCACAAAAATAGTGTTAGACTTGCCGACACTAATAATGCTCTTTTCTGTCATGTCAGAGATCACAGTCATCCTATTGATTGGTCTTCTGCTAAAACTGTCTACCCTACGTCCAACTTTCACAGTCGCCGTCTGGTTGAATCCTCCCTTATACACAATTTTCCCTGTATGAATCTTAGCCCTGGCTTTGTCTCTGTAGATGCTTTCCGCTCCCATTACATTGTTAAATGCTCCAAACTTCAGAACACCC
>WNWK01047445.1:0-13925 GCA_009830355.1 Cherax destructor | reverse complement strand
CACAATTTATTCTTGTTAACACTGTGTTTCTTGAAGGGTCTGGGATTTTCATAGTGATACACCAGTAAAGGCTTCACTTTAAAATCACCACTGGCATTGGCACACATCATAAGAGTTAGCCTGTCTTTCATAGGCTTGTGTCCTGGCTGTGCCTTTTCCTCCTGAGTAACGTAGGTCCTGTTGGGCATTTTCTTCCAAAACAGGCCTGTTTCATCACAGTTAAACACTTGTTGGGGGAGGAATTGTTCAGCCTCTATGAACCCCTTAAATTCACTCGCAAACTTTTCAGCTGCACATTTGTCTGAGCTGGCTGCCTCACCATGTCTCACAACACTGTGTATGCCACTACGTTTCTTAAACCTGTCAAACCAGCCTTTGCTGGCTTTAAAATAACTCGCCTCACCACTGGTTGCAGGCATTGTCTTGACAAGATCTGCGTGCAACTTCCTTGCCTTTTCACAAATTATCGCAATGGAAATACTATCACCCCAACTCTGTTTTTCATTGATCCACACCAACAACAACTTCTCAACCTCATCCACTGTTTTCGATCTATTTTTCGTTAACATATCAACCCCTTTTGCAACATTAGCTTCCTTGATCTCATTTCTCTTTGCCAGGATAGAGCTGATAGTAGATGGGGTTTTCTTGTACATCCTGGCAAGATCACTCAGACGTACGCCACTCTCATATTTTTCTATAATCTCTTTCTTCAGTTCGATGGTGTTCCTCACTTTCTTTACCACAGGGGTGCCACTAGGAAGCTTCTTTGAACCCATGGTGACTTATTTCACAGTGACAATCACTAAACTACCAAAAAAGGCACCAAATGTACAGTGGACCCCCGAGTTTCGTAAAAACTTTACTCCTGAAGTCTGCTCAAGCACTATTACCGAACGAATTTACTCCCTTAAGAAAAAATATCACGTAGGTTAGTCTATTTCAGACCCCCAAAAATATATTTCCACATGCACTTAAAATATTATACTTACATAACTGTACGATTTCCGGGGTATTTGTTAACCGAGGGTCCACTGTATTGTGAATGTTTGAAAGAGCGCGCTGGGTAATGTTCTCTCAATGGTAAACAACGCTTCACTGGTGGGCGTCCTGCGCAGGCACGGAGCAGGCAGACAGGTCTAATACGTTACGAAACACGAGCCAGTTTACGATACACGAAATTGAAAAAAGCTTACGAAACACGATTTTTACAATATATGAACCTTACGATACTCGGGGGTCCACTGTAATGAATTTTTATTCAAACCAAAACATGGAAGATTTACTGTTATGCAATATTGTAATAATTGTTTAAATAATATCACCACATTTGTGAACGTATATTAGACCCACCAACTGGCGCGTATTAGACGTGTGAGGTCATTTGTTTACTCTTGAACATTGGCAAAAATTTAACATTTCCGCTACTTTGGGCTCAGTTTCAAGCCATTTCCAGTACTAAAATTAATTAAAATCATCTCTATTTCTGCAATACAGTGGACCCTCGGTTAACGAAATGTCCCGTTAACGAAAGCTTCAGAAAACGGAAGCTTTTTTCGTAATCCGTTAGCGAAAAATTCCTCGGTTACCGAAAGGTATTAGACGTGTCCGCCTGCTCTGCGCAAGCGCAGGACGCCAGTGAAGCGTTGTTTACCATTGAGAGAACATTACCTAGCGCGCTTTTTCAAAGATTCACAATATATTTGGTGTCTTTTTGGGTGGTTTAGTGATTGTCACTGTGAAATAAGTCACCATGGGTCCAAAGAAGCTTCCTAGTGGCACCCCAGTGGTAGCATTCACGCGGTGAGTGTAGCATTCACGCGGGGAGTGTAGCATTCACGCGGGGAGTGTGGCATTCACGCGGGGAGTGTGGCATTCACGCGGGGAGTGTGGCATTCACGCGGGGAGTGTGGCATTCACGCGGGGAGTGTGGCATTCACGCGGGGAGTGTGGCATTCACGCGGGGAGTGTGGCATTCACGCGGGGAGTGTGGCATTCACGCGGGGAGTGTGGCATTCCACGCGGGGGTGGCATTCACGCGGGAGTGTGGCATTCACGCGGGAGTGTGGCATTCACGCGGAGTGTGGCATTCACGCGGGAGTGTGGCATTCACGCGGGAGGTGGCATTCACGCGGGAGTGGGGCATTCACGCGGGAGTGTGGCATTCACGCGGGAGTGTGGCATTCACGCGGGGAGTGTGGCACACGGGGAGTGTGGCATCACGCGGGGAGTGTGGCATGCATTCACACGCGGGAGTGTGGCATTCACGCGGGGAGTGTGGCATTCACGCGGGGAGTGTGGCAGGCACGCGGGGAGTGTGGCAGGCACGCGGGGAGTGTGGCAGGCACGCGGGGAGTGTGGCAGGCACGCGGGGAGTGTGGCAGGCACGCGGGGAGTGTGGCAGGCACGCGGGGAGTGTGGCAGGCACGCGGGGAGTGTGGCAGGCACGCGGGGAGTGTGGCAGGCACGCGGGAGTGTGGCAGGCAGCGGGAGTGTGGCAGGCACGCGGGGAGTGTGGCAGGCACGCGGGGAGTGTGGCAGGCACGCGGGGAGTGTGGCAGGCACGCGGGAGTGTGGCAGGCACGCGGGAGTGTGGCAGGCACGCGGGAGTGTGGCAGGCACGCGGGAGTGTGGCAGGCACGCGGGAGTGTGGCAGGCACGCGGAGTGGCAGGCAGCGGGAGTGTGGCAGGCACGCGGGAGTGTGGCAGGCACGCGGGAGTGTGGCAGGCACGGGGTGCAGGCAGGTGTGGCAGGCACGCGGGGAGTGTGGCAGGCACGCGGGAGTGCAGGCCGGGTGGCAGGCACGCGGGGAGTGTGGCAGGCACGCGGGGAGTGTGGCAGGCACGGGAGTGGCAGGCGGGAGTGTGGCAGGCACGCGGGGAGTGTGGCAGGCACGCGGGAGTGTGGCAGGCACGCGGGAGTGTGGCAGGCACGCGGGGAGTGTGGCAGGCACGCGGGAGTGTGGCAGGCACGCGGGGAGTGTGGCAGGCACGCGGGGAGTGTAGCAGGGACTTGTTACCTGAAGTCCTTTTGGACGGGGATTCCCCTTCCAACCATTAACACCCTGCCCCTGTCAGCAACTCTACCTTCCAGATGCCTGCAACTCTTCAATAAAGGTAAGTAAATGTTATTGTTTTTTTTTATTTTTTGAGTGATTATTTTTTTGTGGAATGAATTAATTGTATTTACATTATTTCTTATGGGAAATAAGGTTTCAGATAACGAAAGATTCAGATTAAATAATAGCTCCTGGACCGGATTAATTTCGTTAACCAAGGTCCCACTGTATATCTTCCATTCTATCAAATGATACGAAGAAATCGCAAATATAACTATAAAAAGCATATAAAAAACTGCAAAGTCGCTGTTTTAATCGCAAATTATGGTCTCGTTTTTTTTTCTCTCATTATGCACTGTGTGCTGCAGGATTTGTTTTATGTGGTGCACATTTACGACATAGATGTGTTCTCTCATATCTAGGCACAAAATTACCGCTCACAGCTTATCTGAGTGAGCTGAGCTCATGGCGACTATCACATCATCAAAGTACAGTGGACCCTCGGTTAACGAAATTAATCCAGTCCAGGAGCTATTACTTAATCAGAATCTTTCGTAATCTGAAACCTTATTTCCCATAAGAAATAATGTAAATACAATTAATTCGTTCCACAAAAAAATAATCACTCTAAAAAAAAAAACCAATAACATTTACTTACCTTTATTGAAGAGTTGCAGGCATCTGGAAGGTAGAGTTGCTGACAGGGGCAGGGTGTTAATGGTTGGAAGGGGAATCCCCCTCCAAAAGGACTTCAGGTAACAAGTCCCTCTCTGGGGTTACTTCCCTTGTTTTTCTTTTAATGCATGCCTTCTACACTCCCTGCATGCCTGCTACAATCCCTGCATGCCTGCTACACTCCCTGCATGCCTGCTACACTCCCTGCATGCCTGCTACACTCCCTGCATGCCTGCTACACTCCCTGCATGCCTGCTACACTCCCTGCATGAATGCTACACTCCCTGCATGAATGCTACCACTGGGGTGCCACTAGGAAGCTTCTTTGGACCCATGGTGACTTATTTCACAGTGACAATCACTAAACTACCAAAAAAAAACACCAAATATATTGTGAATCTTTGAAAGAGCGTGCTAGGTAATGTTCTCTCAATGGTAAACAACGCTTCACTGGCATCCTCCGCTTGCGCGGAGCAGGCGGACACGTCTAATACCTTTCGGTAACCGAGGAATTTTTCGCTAACCGATTACGAAAAAAGCTTTCGGTTTCCGAAGCTTTCGTTAACGGGACCTTTCGTTAACCGAGGGTCCACTGTACACCATAAGTGTGTTACCTATGAGGCCTCCAAAGATATTGGTCATGAGCCTCAAGAATGTGATAGGTGAGGATCTTAAACCGAAGGCCATACGGAGGAAGTGAAAATGACCTGTTGGAGTGGAGAATGCGGTTAGCTCTTGGCTGTCCTCATGAAGAGGGACTTGCCAAAACCCTTGTAACAAATCTAGGGTCGAGAAAACTTTGTTATCTCTGATGTTACGTGAAAGGTCACCAAGTACAGGAAGTGGGAAGTGATCTGGAATTGTTTTCGCATTTAACTTCCTAAAGTCAATCACTGGGTGCCAAGTACCGTCCTTCTTTGGTACTAAGATCAGGGGCGCATTCCAAGATGAATTGCTAGGTGCGATAACACCATCATCAAACATCTGGTTGATTAATTCATCTGCGACAGCAACTTGTGAATGCGGCATTCTGTACGCAGGTACATAAATTGATCTAGTACCAGGTTCAAGTGGAATACGATGGGACAATAAGTTCGTTATACCCATCTTCTCACCTGGTAAGGCAATGCCTTTACGACGTTTGTTCAACAGATTCAACAAATGTTTGACTTCATCTGGGAAGTCAGTGGGAGCTAAGTCTTTCTCCTCTACTGGTGGAATGGATTGATCCAGTGAAGTGGATGGACCCTCCCCAGTTGAAATAGCACCGACCCACTGGTCAGGTGACAACTCATCCCCAACCCAAACAGGGTAAGGATAGTGAACAAGTCAACAATATTGGTATTCGCTCGGAGCCGAACACTATGACCGGAAGTATTGGCAAGGAAGAAATGGATCTTCCTATATCTTACAACATGTAAGGATGGCTCGACAAACAAACCTTTCACTTTACAGGAATCACTGTCAACTAGGACGTTATCACCATCTGGAACATGAGGGACAACAACATGAGGGACAACAACAGTGCCCTCACTAGCCGCTACAGAGACGTCTTTCTGCAGACGGCATGTGATGTCAACAAGAGATGGCATTACTAGTTTCAAATAATCATTTTCCGACAAGGCGTCCCCTGTGGAGAAACTACTGCTTGAACTAGTAGGCATTGGAGAGATAGGCTCAGCACTCGAGGTAGTGTGAGGGTCCTCAGACACCTGAGGCAACTGGACGCTATCTGGCATGACTGAAGGTGGAGGTGAAACATAAACAGTGACAGGATTATCAGTGCCTGACCGCTTGGGTATGCTACTGGAAAATGTATTGGCCTGGAAGGACTTAATCTGAACTTCATACTCTTCGGCTGTATGGCAGATCTCGGAACCAAGTTGGTAACCCCAAAATGGTACGATTAAGTCATCAATTTGTGCATGCCATCGGTAAGGATTAAGCACAATATGTAAATCTCGCATGGAAGCAAATCAAAGTAGATCACCAGGGAAACTAATCTGGTCAACAACAAGGAAGGAAGCAGTAAAATCTACCCTGGATAGTAAAGGTAAGAGAAGTCTGACCTCGAACACGCAGATGATAACCGGCCACACCACTAAGGGATGACACGTGAGTTGGTTCTACGAAAAGGACATGTCGTAACTGCTTATCCTTAAACAAACTAGATCTGATAATGTTGACTTGTGCTCCCGAGTCCATGAACACATGAACGGGTGCATTAAGAACAGATGCTTGTACTAGGGGACCTATTTTTGCATTTGAATTTATATGCAAACAAAAAGGAAGGTTTTTATCAGAGAGGTTTTCATCAGAGAAGGTTTGTTCAACGTCATCCCCAAAAACATCTTCGTCAACGACGTGTGAAGCAACATCATCAACGAGACATTCTTCTTCAAGACTGCTTAAGGCATTGAAGGAATTACTAACGGGGATGGAGTACTCATTATCACCTACCACTGGTCGGGTTGACTGGGGCACTCGAATTCCCCCGAATTGGGAAAAGGAGCTTGGGTCTGGTTATTAGCTGTAGAACTACGACCTCTATTTCCTCTCCTGGTTCTGCAGTAGGAACAACCACGGAAGGACCTTGACCTAAGGTTGTATAGAGCATTGCACTCAGATGTGTCATGTCCATAGATTCTATGATAAGTACAGTATGGCAAGTCTGATTGGTAGTCATCATCTGTACGACGCTTCTTAGGGTTACTCTCAGGGCAATTAACTGCAATATGGCCATGGTAACCGCAGTTGTAACAAGTCCGTTGACTATGAGAACTGAACTTACTATAAACACTACGAGGTTTATGCTGACTTGGGGCACTGGCCTTGACTGATTTCTGTGATTGTTTACTCTGATCGGGCTCTGTGGCACAAACGACGGGCTGTGCTGCATGAGGTAGAGTTATAAAATTAACTTTGACACATGGAAAAGTACCTTGGGGACACAAGGAACGGGCAAGATTAAAGACTTTAAGCAGCTTCATCTCCACAGTCGAAGGATTCGCGTCATAAGCACATGTGGAAGTACGTGGCAACAGTTCTTTGATTGCACCAAAGGCAGCTACTTTAGCAAAGGTTTCTGCAGACTCTTTATCCTTGTCAGGTACAAATGTTGAGGACTTAACAGCGGAGATAAAAGACGTGAAAAGAGTATCTAATCTAGACGCAAAGGCGCTCAACGATTCACCAGACATGATTCTTGCATTCACAAATTCACGAAGAACTATAAAAGGATCAGCTGGTGATTCTGGAAGTAGAAAAGAACGAATCAATTCCTCATATTCTGACCACTTAGTAAGGCCTATGAAGTCTTGCATTGCAAGAAGGTCAACAACATGACTGGCAGCAGGGGACCGATGAAGAGCTTCTGTCACAAGTTGGATAAGGGATTCCTCTGAAGGAGGACCTTTTGTGAGGGCAGAGGCCCGTGAATGAACGGCAGCAAACCATGCATCAAGATGCTTTTCATGGCCATTGAACAGGGGCAAGGCATCAGAATCACGAGTAAAACTGTAGGGGGACTCTATCTAAGTTAGTCTAGCAGTCGCTAAGGAACTATTGGGAATTTCTGCAGGGACAGTTTGAACATTAGAAGACTGAATGCCGTCATTTGCTACAGTACTTGGAGATATGGGAGACATAATTGCAAAGAATTTGCAAAAAACGAATGCAGGGAAAATACAGAGAAATAAAATATTCACAGTAACACAAATAGTTAAAAGTGAAAATAAAAAGTCATGGAACTAGGTGCAAAAAGAATTAAAATGTTTAAGGTGCACTGCATGAGAAGTGACAACTCACTGAAATGCACTGCATAAAATAAGAAAATACGTACTGGAAATTGCAATGAAAGGCAATATCACTTCAATATGAATTAACTGCTAAAGTGAGCTGTCTTTTCTCTTATTTCAATCAAGAAATATATAAATAAAATTCTAAATCAATGCAATCTTTCAGTATTACAGTTCATTTCATTGTGCCAGTATTGCATATTAATTTTCTTAGTATCATTTTCTTTTAGAAAATTTGTTTTTCCAGTATAATTTCCAGTTGCATACAATTTAATGATTGTATTTCTACTTTGCATGTGATCGTTGGCCGTTACAGTCTTTCTTGATGACCTTAGCAGTGTCAAAGGTCAATCTTCGAATATGAGTGTTTCTCGGCCCTCCTCCTCAGTTACCATCGACACGGCATAGGGTAGACAGGCGTCAGGCGTGTTGGCTCTCCGGGACTCCCATATATCTGACTCCAATATACCGTTACCACCCAAGCTCGTCTTTATTATATTACCCAATCTACTATGGTTTGGACCCTCAACTCAAAGCCGTAGAACTATGGCACGGACCCTGAAAGGGTTAATAGTGTAGCAAGTAAGTTAAGCAATTAAGCGATAGAAAAAGGACACAAAACTAACTTCTCCAATGCTGTTGGAGGTATATAGGGCCAATGACAACATACGCTGCCCTCTGCCAGCATCTCCTCCAAGGTAAGTGTAAATATTTCTTATTTATAAAGTGTAAATATTTCTTATTTATAAATTAAAGTGTAAATATTTCTTATCTATAAATTACATACATTGTTTCAGTGTGACTAGTGTTGTTTCAATATGACTAGTGGCCACCACCACTATACGGCTTATGCTGTCAGTGGCCATGATAAACCCAACAACAACAACAACACCACCACCACCACCACCACTGTCACATACATAATGACTTATTTTATTCATTCTAGAGTATATATCATGTTTCTATGTTATTAATATTGTTTATTATGTTTTATTAGATGAATTGTGGTAGATAAATGAGCCGTAGAGTTGATATTAGCATCATATTGAAGCATTTTGTCATGTCTCCAAACAATAAACTCGCCTCCCTCTGGAACGGATTAATTGGATTTACATTATGTAAATATTATGGGAAATATTATTTCAGTTTTCGTCATTTTCAGGTTTCGTCAGACTCTCTGGAATGGATTAACCACAAAAACCGAGGGTCCACTGTAGAATGACTTCGAAAGTGTATAAATCTGTAGTGGAGGGAAGGCAGGGTAGAGGTCGGCCTAGGAAAGGTTTACCTGGAGAGGGTTTCGGGGGTCAATGCCCCCGTGGCTTGGTCTGAGACCAGGCCTCATGTTGAATCAGGGTCTGATCACCCAGGCTGTTACTGCTGGCCACCTGCAGACTGACGTACAAACCACAGCCTGGTTGGTCAGATACTGACTTTAGGTGCCTATCCAGTGCCTTCTTGAAGACAGCCAGGGGTCTATTGGTAATCTCCCTTATGTATGCTGGGAGGCAGTTGAACAGTCTTGGGCCCCGGGCACTTATTGTGTTGTCTCTCAATGTACTCGTGGAGCCCCTGCTTTTCACTGGGGGAATGTTGCATCTCCTATCGAGTCTTTTGCTTCCATAGGGAGTGATTTTCGTGTGCAAGTTTGGTACTAATCCCTCTAGGATTTTCCAAGTGTATATTATCATGTATCTCTAGCCTGCGTTCCAGGGAATACAGATCAAGGACCTTCAACCGTTCCCAGTAATTTAGGTGCCTTATCATACTTATGTGTGCCGTGAAAGTTCTTTGTACACTCTCCAGGTCAGCAATGTCGCCAGCCTTGAAGGAGGCCATTAGGTTGGAGGGAGGGGGCAAAGGAGGTTTTGTGTGTGAGGGGCTTGGACTTCCAGCAAGCATGCGTGAGCATGTTAGATAGGAGCGAATAGAGACAAATGGTTTTTAGGACTTGACATGCTGTTGGAGTGTGAGCAGGATAATGTTTATGAAGGGATTCAGGCAAACCGGCAGGCCGGACTTGAGTCCTGGAGATGGGAAGTACAGTGCCTGCACTCTGAGGGAGGGGTGTTAATGTTACAGTTTTATAAGTGTAGTGTAAGTGCACCTCTGGCAAGACAGTGATGGAGTGAATGATGGTGAAAGTTTTTCTTTTTCGGACCACCCTACCTGGTGGGAAACAGCCGATGTGTTAATAAAATAAATAAAATGTAACTTAATCTGAAAATTCCACCCATCTTTGTTAACATTCAGCCAGGCACAAGATGGAAATGAAAATAAGTCACTTTGTCTGACTTTTTTTTGGGGTTATCCTAGGTAACCTACATACGTATATGCTGCTATGTATGACAATTTATGTAACTGTATTTATGTGTACCTGTACCTGAATAAACTCACTTATGCCTCAGTGTTCTGCACAACTTAAATAAATATATTCCTTTTCCTTATTTTTTTTTTAACACACCAGCCATCTCCCACAAGGTAGGGTGACCTGAAAAAAAAGAAACTTTCACCATCACTCACTATTACTGCCTTACTGCTGGCATGCTGACATTACAGCACAGATGCCCCTCCAAACTGTGATTTCCTCACCCCTCTTGCAGAATACAGGCACTGTACTTCTCACCTCCATAATGCAAGTCTGGCTTACTTGGTTTCCCTGAATCCCTTTATAAATGTTGCCTTGCTCACACTTTTTTTTTTTAAATACATATTTACTATTTGTCCATTGTCCAACCTCAATTCTACAAACCGTATTATTAATCACTTTAATTGCTTAAAATTTGTTTAAAACTATTTTTTACTATTAGTCCATTTTACTTTTGTACAATTAATCTCTATACATATTCTCTTAGAATAGTTCTTTACATTCAGTTACTTTATATTGCTCTTTATAAATTCTAATATTACAACCAGTGCAATATTGAATCCAAATAATTGTTCCATAACAATTTAATACTAGTCATAGTAATTATTCCAACCATTTCAATAGCTAGTTCAATAGTAAATCATCAACATTGTAAGAATATCCTATATCTCTGTGACTATTGTTCGAAATTGTGTTAATCCAGTAGCTAGTAAGATTAATTAATCTAGTATCATATTAGTATTAAGTTTAGCATAATACATTGTTCTTAAGTCTAGTTATAGAATTACACTAAATCTTATGATTACAAGCATTGATCCTGATATCAAGCTATTATTAAATGACTTGCATGAATCCAATAGCAACTGTAATTATTACTCAGCAGATCAAGCAAAGACATTACTCAGAGCCAACAATAACATAACTATCTTTAATTACAATGTTAGATCTTTGAGCAAACATTAAGAACATAAGAACATAAGAAAGAAGGAACACTGCAGCAGGCCTACTGGCCCATGCGAGGCAGGTCCATTTCTCCCACCGGCTTAAGCCAATGCCCCGACCCATTCAGGTCAGGTTACATTCACTTAAGGAAGGAGCATGGCATTTGACCTAGTAGCACAAGCTAGTCAGAACCAACTCACACCCACCCGCACCCACTCATATATTTATCTAGCCTATTTTTAAAACTACACAACGTTTTAGCCTCTATAACTGTACTCGGGAGTTTGTTCCACTCATCGACAACTCTATTACCAAACCAATGCATTCCTATATCCTTCCTGAATCTGAATTTATCCAACTTAAAGCCATTGCTGCGAGTCCTGTCAATACTAGATATTTTTAGCACGCTATTTACATCCCCTTTATTTATTCCTGTTTTCCATTTATACACCTCAATCATATCCCCCCTAATTCTACGCCTTTCTAGAGAGTGCAGATTCAGGGCCCTCAGTCTATCCTCATAGGCAAGATTTCTGATACATGGGATCAACTTAGTCATCCTCCTTTGTACGTTTTCCAGAGCATTTATATCCATTCTGTAATACGGTGACCAAAACTGTGCAGCATAATCTAGATGAGGCCTAACCAAGGATATATAGAGTTGAAGAGCAACCTGAGGACTCTTATTATTTATGCTTCTTGATATGAAGCCAAGGATTCTGTTCGCTTTATTGCGAACACTTATGCACTGCTGTCTTGGTTTTAGATTACTGCTAACCAGAACTCCTAAATCCTTTTCGCAATCAGTAGTATTAAGATCTACATTATTTAGTTTATATGTGGCATGGTTATTGTCCTGTCCAATATTTAGAACTTTGCATTTATTTATATTAAACTGCATCTGCTACTTCTCCGACCACTGCATCAGTCTATTCAAATCTTCCTGGAGAGCTCTAATGTCTTCATTTGAATGAATTGGACGGCCTATTTTGGTGTCATCGGCAAACTTGCTTATGTCGTTATTTATTCCCTTATCTATGTCGTTTATGTAGATTGTGAACAACAAGGGGCCCAATACCGACCCCTGTGGAACACCGCTTGTGACGCTTCCCCACTCTGATTTCTCTCCATTTATGCAAACACTCTGCTGCCTATTTGTCAACCATGCACTACTCAAATCCCTGCATACCAGTATGTCAATCATCACCCTTACTGAGACCTGGCTAAAGCCTGGTACTACAGATGTCTATGCCATTCCAGGTTACACAGCCATACACAACTGTAGGACAGACCACCGAGGGGGTGGAATAGCTATAGAGTGCACCCCCGGAGTTCGTCATTAATTCGTTCCAGAATGCTGCTCAAGTGCTGTTACCGAACGAATTTGTTCCCATAAGGAATAATGTAAATTAGATTAGTCCTTTTAGACCCCCAAAAATACACTTACAAAAGCACTTTCAAAAATACACTTACATAATTGTTCAAGTTTGGAGCAGTACGAACTCCGGGGGTCCACTGTATAGTATTACTCGGACAATGTTTTTTTATTTTTTTTAGCTAACATACATGTAAATGTAAATAACTCTTTTTACCTTATTCCTAGTATATATTCTTAATAGTATATAAACGTATATCTCCTACAGTGTATAATATTAAGGTATTAAATGGACCCCAATGGAAATAAGTCACTCTGTCTGACTTTTTTGGGTTATCTTAGGTTTTCTACACATATGCTGCTATGTATGATAATCTATGTACAGTGGACCCCCGAGTAACGAACAAAATTCATTCCAGAAGCCTGCTCAAGTGCCATTACCCAACGAATTTACTCCCTTAAGAAATAATGTCAAGTAGGTTAGTCCATTTCAGGCTCCCAAAAATACACTTACAAAAGCACTTGCAATATTATACTTACATAATTGTACGATTTCCGATGTGTTCGTTACTCGGGGGTCCACTGTAACTGTATTTGTGCATACCTGAATAAACTTACTTACTATCAATTACTCTTGCACAAGGAATGAACATGGAGAATATATTATAGCTAAATTTAAATCAAAAGACCTGCAAAAACCCCTCACAGTGATAAACATCTACAGAGTACCACAGTCAAACATTCACCACTTTAGTGAAAAATTAGGAAACCTGATAACTGATGCACACATGAACAAAGACCATTTGCTGCTCACAGGAGATTTCAACATAAATCTCCTACATGGCAAGGACACACTAGTAACCAAATTCACAAACACTATGAGCAACTGCTTGTTGCTACCAATAATATCAAAACCTACAAGAATCTCTGAGACTAGTATATCCTTATTAGACCACATCTGGACTAACACTGTATCCCCTTTAAAATCAGGCATAATCACAGACAACACCACAGACCACTACCCTACCTTTCTCATAACCAACCTAGGTAAATTTCCCCAAGACACTACTAAAGTTAACTTCAGACTACATAATGAGTCAGCTGTTAATAACTTTATAACAGCTATGATTAACATTGACTGGCATAATGAGATAGAAACATATTCAGATACTAATGAATGTATGTATTAAGAATTTTCTTAAAAAAAACCCACTTCCTCTATAAAAAGCATTGCCCTAAACAAACTAAACAGATCACAGCTAAGAGACTTTAACAGTCCCTGGCTAACACCCAGCATCCTTAAATCCATTAACAAAAAGCACCAATGTGGAGGAATGTGCTCCTACGATAACATGAACTGTATGTGTTGCTAATACTTAGCTTATTGATGAATCCAAGAAGTCGCAGCCATCCCCGACTTCTTCACAGAGGATACATCCATGGCCTCATTCCCCACAGGGCTGTATGGTAAAAATTACACGTGGTTATAAAATATTGCCCCAAGGGAGCGTATGCTCATATCATCAGTCATTGATGGACTGAAAGGCGCTTTACTCACGTGTTTGGACTTAAAAGTCCACGCATAACTGCCGTCAATAGGTAAATTTTGATGCTCTTGACATACAAGAACTGCGCAGTCCTCTGCCTGACAAGAACATAAACCATACCTTGCTCGTGTAACGTGAGCGATGGTGTTGACTCCACCATAT
>WNWK01047444.1:0-13926 GCA_009830355.1 Cherax destructor | reverse complement strand
GGACTCCCGTCTAAAACGTAAATATGCAATAAAATACATTTTAGCACTTTTTTCTGATTTTTTAATTTTATATTTCGAAAATAATATGAAATATTCTAAAAAAATATTGATTTTTATAGATTTTTAATGGGATTTTTAAAAATATGTAAATAATTTATATATATTAAAAAATTTCTAAAAAAAGTTTTTTATTGCTTTTTTTGACGATTTAAGGATTTTCAAGGTTTTTGAAAACTTTTTTTTAGATAAAATATACCTAAAAGAAAGCTTCCTAAAGAAAATCTTTAAAATTTTGCTTACTTTTCTTAAAAATTTTCAATTGCAGTAGAAATTCTTTTTAAAAAGTGTGAAAATCTAAGTATTTTAGCTGAAATATAGTTTTCCCAAAAAACACTAAAACCCGCTCTAAATCGTCGAAATATGCAAAAAATACGATTTTAGCACTTTTTTCTAGCTTTTTGTTTCATGTTTTTTTTCGATAATATTATAAATATTCTATAAAAATATTGATTTTTATAGTTTTTTAATGGGATTTTTAAAAAATGTAAATAATTAATAAATATTCAAAAACTATAAAACTTGATTTTATTGCTTTTTTTGACATTAGGGCATTTTAAAGGATTTTGTAAAAAACTTTTTTTTTTATAAAATATACATATGAGTAAAAAAGAAAATCATAAAATTTTGCTTACTTTTCCCATAAATTTCAATTGGTAAAATTTATTTAAAGTGTGAAAATGTAAGATTTTAAAAAAAATGAGTTTTTTCAGAAAAGCATAAAACCGCTCTAAAACTCAAATATCCATAAAATCGTTTTAAATTTTTCTTTGTTTTTTAATGTTTCATGTATTTTCGAATAAAATATGAAATATTCTATAAAAATATTGTTTTTTATAGATTTTTAATTTAAAAAATTGTAAATAATTAATAAATATTCAAAATGCTATAAAACGTTTTTTTGTTTTATGACATTCAAGGCTTTTTCACGGATTTTCTAAAAAATAATTTTTAATAAAATATACCTATAATAAGTTTCCCTAAAGAAAATCATAATATTTTCTTACTTTTCCCATAAATTTCAATTGCACTAGAAATTTATTTAAAAGTGTGAAAATCAAAAGTATTTTAGCAAAAAAATGAGTTTTGTCAGAAAAGCATCAAACCGCTCTAAAACGTCAAATATGCCATAAAATGCGATTTTAGCACTTTTTTCTAGTTTTTTAATGTTTCATGTATTTTTCGAAAATAATATGAAATATTCTATAAAAATATTGATTTTTATAGATTTTTAATTGGATTTTTTTACAAATATGTAAGTAATTAATAAATATTCAAAAATGCTATAAAACTTGATTTTATTGCATTTATGACATTAAGGCATTTTCACGGATTTTGTGAGAAACTATTTTTTAGATAAAATATACCTATAAGTAAGCTTCCTAAAGAAAATCATAAAATTTTGCTTACTTTTCCCATAAATTTCAATTGCACTAGAAATTCTATTTAAAAGTGTGAAAATCTAAGTATTTTAGCTAAAAAATGAGTTTTGCCAGAAAAGCATTCAAACCGCTCTAAAACGTCGAAATATGCAATAAAATACGATTTTAGCACATTTTCTGAGCTTTTTAATGTTTCATGTATTTTTCGAAAATAATATGAAATATTCTATAAAAATATTGATTTTTATAGATTTTTATTGGGATTTTTAAAAATATATAAATAATTAATAAATATTAAAAATGCTATAAAATTATTTTATTGCATTTTTGACGATTCAAGGTATTTTCAAGTTATTTTCTGAAAAACTATTTTTTTAGAAAATTCCATAAAAGTTTGCTTAAACTTTTCCCATAAATTTCAATTCAGTAGAAATTCAATTTAAAAGTGTGAAAATGTAAGTATTTTAGCTAAAAAATGAGTTTTGCCAGAAAAGCACTCAAACCGCTCTAAAACGTCGAAATATGGAATAAAATACAATTTTAGCACATTTTTCTGAGCTTTTTAATGTTTCATGTATTTTTCGAATATATGAAATATTCTATAAAAATATTGATTTTAATAGATTTTTAATGGGTTTTTTTAAAAATTAGTAAATAATTAATAAATATTAAAAATGCTATAAAACTTGTTTTTTATTGCATTTTTTGAGAAAATTTAAGATTTGTGAGAAACTTTTTTTTTAGATAAAATATACCTATAGTAAGCTTCCTAATAGAAAATCATAAAATTTTGTTACTTTTCCCATAAATTTCAATTGAGTAGAAATTCTATTTAAAAGTGTGAAAATCTAAGTATTTTAGCTGAAAAATGAGTTTTCCCAGAAAAGCACTCAAACCGCTCTAAAACGTCGAAATATGCAATAAAATAATTTTAGCACATTTTTCTGAGCTTTTTAATGTTTCATGTATTTTTCGAAAATAATATGAAATATTCTATAAAATATTGTTTTTTATAGATTTTTAATGGGATTTTTACAAATATGTAAGTAATTAATAAATATTCAAAAATGCTATAAAACTTGATTTTATTGCATTTTATGACGATTAAAGGGCATTTTCACGGATTTTGTGAGAAACTTTTTTTTTTAGATAAAATATACCTATAAGTAAGCTTCCTAAAGAAAATCATAAAATTTTGCTTACTTTTCCCATAAATTTCAATTGCACTAGAAATTCTATTTAAAAGTGTGAAAATCTAAGTATTTTAGCTAAAAATGAGTTTTGTCAAAAAAGCATCAAACCGCTCTAAAACGTCGAAATATGCCTTTAAAATCGATTTTAACACATTTTCTGAGCTTTTTTTTGTTTCATGTATTTTCGAAAATAATATGAAATATTCTATAAAATTTATTGATTTTTATAGATTTTTAATGGGATTTTTTAAAAATATGTAAATAAAAATTAAATATTCAAAAATGCTATAAAACTTGATTTTATTGCATTTTGACGATTAAGGGCCCTTTTAAGGATTTTCGAAAATTTTTTTAGATAAAATATACCTTTTAAATTAAGAAAATCATAAATTTTGCTTATTTTTCCCAAAAATTTTCAATTCAGTAAAATTCATTTAAAAGTGTGAAAATTAATATTTTATGAAAAATGAGTTTGCCAGAAAGCACTCAAACCGCTCTAAAACGTCGAAATATGCAATAAAATACGATTTTAGCACATTTTCTGAGCTTTTAATGTTTCATGTATTTTCGAAAATAATATGAAATATTCTAAAAAATATTGATTTTATAGATTTTTAATGGGATTTTTAAAAATATGTAAATAATTTAATATTTTAAAAAATTTCTATAAAACGTTATTTTATTGCATTTTTGACGATTCAAGGTTTTTTCCATTTTCTGAAAACTATTTTTAGATAAAATATACCTATGAGAATTTCCCTAATAGAAATCATAAAATTTTGTTTTTTTTCCCATAAATTTCTTTTCTGAAATTCTTTAAAAGTGAAAAAATAAATATTTAGCAAAAAAATGAGTTTTAGAAAAGCATCAAACCGTTAAAAATTCAAATATGCAATAAAATAGATTTTAAAATTTTCTGAGTTTTTTAATGTTTCATGTATTTTCAAAAATAATATGAAATATTCATAAAAATATTGATTTTTATAGTTTTTTTATTGGGTTTTTTTAAAAATATGAAATAATTAATAAATATTAAAAAACTATAAAACTATTTTTTGCATTTTTTGACAAAACATTTTAAAAGGTTTTCGAAAAACTTTTTTTTAGATAAAATATAATAAGCTTCCAAAAAGAAATCATAAAATTTTGCTTATTTTCCATAAATTTCAATTGAAATAAAAATTTATTTAAAAGTGGAAAATTAAGTTTTTAGCTAAAAATAGTTTTGCAGAAAAGCATCAAACCGCTCAAAAACGTCGAAATATGCCAAAAGGGTTTTTAACACATTTTCAGTTTTTTAATGTTTCATGTATTTTCGAAAAAAATTTGAAATATTCTAAAAAAATATTGATTTTTATAGATTTTTAATGGGTTTTTTTAAAAATTTGTAAATAATTAATAATTAAAAAAAAATCTATAAAACTTTTTTATTGCTTTTTGACGATTAAGGTTTTTAAAATTTTTTTAAAAAACTATTTTTAGAAAAAATACCTATGAGTAAGCTTCCTAATGAAAATCATAAAATTTTGCTTACTTTTCCAAAATTTCAATTAAATAGAAATTCATTTAAAAGTGTGAAAATCTAAGTTTTTTTAGCTAAAAATAGTTTTGCCAGAAAGCATAAACCCTCTAAAATAATATCAATAAAATACGATTTTAGCACATTTTTCTGAGCTTTTAATTTTTTCATGTATTTTCGAAAATAATATGAAATATTCTAAAAAAATATTGATTTTTATAGATTTTTAAGGGGTTTTTTTAAAATATAAAATAATTAATAAATTTCAAAAATCTATAAAACTTTTTTATTGCTTTTTTTAGATTCAAATTTTCAATTTCTAAAAACTTTTTTTTGAAAAATATACTATAATAAGCTTCCTAAAAGAAAATCATAAATTTTGCTTACTTTTCCCATAAATTTCTTTTCGAAATTCTTTTTAAAAAGTGTGAAAATCTAAGTTTTTTAGCAAAAAATGAGTTTGCCAAAAAAGCATCAAACCGCTCTAAAACGTCGAAATATGCAATAAAATCGATTTTAGCACATTTTCTGAGTTTTTTAATGTTTCATGTATTTTTCGAAAATAATATAAATTTTTTAAAAAAATTTGATTTTTATGTTTTTTGGGTTTTTTTTAAAAATTTAAAAATTTAAAAAATAAAAAATGCAAAAAACTTATTTTATTGCTTTTTTTGACAAGGCATTTTCGGGATTTTTAAAAAACTATTTTTAGATAAAATATACTATAGAAAACCTAAAAAGAAAATCAAAAAATTTTCTTACTTTTAAAAATTTAAATTCAGTAAAAATTCTTTTTAAAAAAGGGGAAAATTAAAGTTTTTGAAAAAAGGGAAAAAACCCTAAAACCCCTCAAAACGTCAAATATGCAATAAAATGTTTAAACATTTTTTTGAGTTTTTTAATGTTTCAGTATTTTGAAAAAAATATGAAATATTTTAAAAATATTATTTTTAAAGTTTTTAAAAGGGTTTTTAAAAAATTGAAATATTAATAAATATTAAAAATGCTATAAACTTGTTTTTTATTGCTTTTTTTGACGTTTTGGGCATTTTCAAGTTTTTGAAAACTTTTTTTTGAAAAATATCCCTATAAGTAATTTCCCAAAAGAAAATCAAAAAATTTTTGCTTACTTTTCCATAAATTTCAATTGCAGTAGAAATTCTATTTAAAAGTTGAAAATTAATATTTTAGCTAAAAAATGAGTTTTGCAGAAAAGCTCAAACCGTTTAAAAACGTCAAAATATGCAATAAAATCGTTTTTAACATTTTTTGGTTTTAATGTTTCATGTATTTTTAAATAATAGAAATATTTTAAAAAAAGATTTTTATAGATTTTTAATGGGATTTTTTAAAAATATGTAAATAATTAATAAATATTAAAAATCTATAAAACTTGATTTTATTGCATTTTTTGAAAAACTTATTTTTAGATAAAATATACCTATAAGTAAGCTTCCTAAAGAAAATCATAAAATTTTGCTTACTTTTCCCATAAATTTCAATTGCAGTAAAATTCTTTTTAAAAAGTGTGAAAATTAAGTATTTTAGCTAAAATGAGTTTTGCCAGAAAAGCACTCAAACCGCTCTAAAACGTCAAATTTGCAAAAATACGATTTTGCACATTTTCTGAGTTTTTAATGTTTCATGTATTTTTCGAAAATAATATGAAATATTCTATAAAAATATTGTTTTTTATAGATTTTATGATTTTAAAAATATGTAAATAATTAATAAATATTAAAAAATGCTATAAAACTATTTTTGCATTTTTGACGATTAAGGCATTTTCAATTTTCTGAAAAACTATTTTTAAGATAAAATATACCTATGAGTAAGCTTCCTAAAAGAAAATCATAAAATTTTCTTACTTTTCCCATAAATTTCAATTTCAGTAGAAATTCAATTTAAAATGTGAAAATGTAATATTTTAGCTAAAAATGAGTTTTGCCAAAACACTCAAACCCTCTAAAACGTCGAAATATGCAATAAAATACGATTTTAGAAATTTTTTTCTGAGTTTTTAATGTTTCATGTATTTTTCGAAAAAAATATGAAATATTCATAAAAATTTTGATTTTTATAGATTTTTAATGGGATTTTTAAAAATATGTAAAAAATTTTAATAATATTAAAAATGCTATAAAACTTTTTTTTATTGCATTTTGACATTAAAAAGGATTTTCAATTTTCTGAAAAACTATTTTTTTAGATAAAATATACCTATAAAGTAACTTCCTAAAAAAATCAAAAAATTTTGCTTACTTTTCCCATAAATTTCAATTGCAGTGAAATTTTTTAAAAGTGTGAAAATCAAATTTAGCAAAAATAGTTTTGCCAGAAACCTCAAACCGCTCAAAACGTCAAATATGCAATAAAATACGATTTTAGCAATTTTTCGAGTTTTTTAATGTTTCATGTATATTTGAAAATATTATGAAATATTCTATAAAAATATTGATTTCTATAGATTTTTAATGGGATTTTTAAAAATATGTAAATAATTAATAAATATTAAAAATGCTATAAAACGATATTTTATTGCATTTTTGACGTTCAAGGCATTTTCACGGATTTTCTGAAAAACTTTTTTTTAGATAAAATATATCTATGAGTAAGCTTCCTAAAAGAAAATCATAAAATTTTGCTTACTTTTCCCATAAATTTCAATTGCAATAGAAATTCTATTTAAAAGTGTGAAAATCTAATTATTTTTTATTATTATTTTTTTATTAACACATCGGCCGATTCCCACCAAGGCAGGGTGGCCCGAAAAAGAAAAACTTTCATCATCACTCACTCCATCACTGTCTTGCCAGAAGGGTGCTTTACACTACAGTTATAAAACTGCAACATTTACACCCCTCCTTCAGAGTGCCGGCACTGTACTTCCCATCTCCAGAACTCAAGTCCGGCCTGCCGGTTTCCCTGAATCCCTTCATAAATGTTACTTTGCTCACACTCCAACAGCACGTCAAGTATTAAAAACCATATGCCTCCATTCACTCCTATCAAATACGCTCACACATGCTTGCTGAAACCCAAGCCCCTCGCACACAAAACTTCCTTACCCCTCCCTCCAACCTTTCCTAGGCCGACCCCTACCCCGCCTTCCCTCCACTACAGATTTATACACTCTCGAAGTCACTCTGTCTCGTTCCATTCTCTCTACATGTCCAAACCACCTCAACAACCCCTCCTCAGCTCTCTGGACAATCGTTTTGGTAATCCTGCACCTCCTCCTAATTTCCAAACTCCGAATTCTCTGCATTATATTCACACCACACATTGACCTCAGACATGACATCTCCACTGCCTCCAGCCTTCTCCTCGTTGCAACATTCATCACCCATGCTTCACACCCATATAAGAGCGTTGGTATAACTATACTCTCATACATTCCCTCTTTACTTCCATGGACAAGGTTCTTTGTCTCCACAGACTCCGAAGTGCTCACTCACCCTTTTCCCTCATCAATTCTATGATTCACCTCATCCTTCATAGACCCATCCGCCGACATGTCCACTCCCAAATATCTGAATACATTCACCACCTCCATACTCTCTCCCTCCAATCTGATATCAATCTTTCGTCACCTATTCTTTTGTTATTCTCATCACCTTACTCTTTTCTATATTCACTTTCAATTTTCTTCTTTTACACCCTACCAAATTCATCCACCAACCTCTGCAGCTTCTCTTCAGAATCTCCCAAAGCACAGTGTCATCAGCAAAAAGCAACTGTGACAACTCCACTTTGTATTTGCTTCTTTATCTTTTAGCCCAACACCTCTTGCCAAGACCCTCGCATTCACTTCTCTTACAACCCCATCCATAAATATATTGAACAACCACGGTGACATCACACATCCTTGTCTAAGGCCCACTTTTACTGGGAAATAGTCCCTTCCCTCCTACACACTCTAACCTGAGCCTCACTATCCTCATAAAAACTCTTCACTGCTTTCAGTAACCCTTTTCCAACACCTGCAACACTACATTGCCCCCTATCTACCCTATCATACGCCTTTTCCAAATCCATAAATGCCACAAAAACATCTTTACCCTTATCCAAATACTGTTCACCTATATGTTTCACTGTAAACACTTGGTCTACACACCCCTACCTTTCCTAAAGCCCCTTGTTCATCTGCTATCCTGCTTTCTGTTTTACTCTTAATTCTTTCAATAATAACTCTACCATACACTTTACCAGGTACACTCAACAGACTTATTCCCCTATAATTTTTGCACTCTCTTTTGTCCCTTTGCCTTTATACAAAGGAACAATACACGCTCTCTGCCAATCCTAGGTGCCTTACCCTCTTCCATACATTTATTAAATAATAGCACCAACCACTCCAAAATTATATCCCCACCTGCTTTTAACATTTCTATCTTTATCCCATCAATCCCAGCTGCCTTACCCCTTTCATTCTACCCACTGCCTCACGAACTTCCCCTACACCCACAACTGGCTCTTCCACACTCCTACAAGATGTTATTCCTCCTTGCCCTACACACGAAATCACAGCTTCCTGTCTTCATCAACATTTAACAAATCCTCAAAATATTCTCTCCATCTTCCGATACCTCTAACTCTCCATTTAATAACTCTCCTCTCCTATTTTTAACTGTCAAATCCATTTGTTCTCTAGGCTTCCTCAACTTATTAATCTCATTCCAAAACTTTTTCTTATTTTCAACAAAATTTGCTGATAACATCTCACCCACTCTCTCATCTGCTCTCTTTTTACATTGCTTCACCACTCTTTTAACCTCTCTTTTTCTCTCCATATACTCTTCCCTCCTTGCATCACTTCTACTTTGTAAAAACCTCTCATATGCTAACTTTTTCTCCCTTACTACTCTCTTTACATCATCATTCCACCAATCGCTCCTCTTCCCTCCCGCACCCACTCGCCTGTAACCACAAACTTCTGCTGAACACTCTAACACTACATTTTTAAATCTACCCCATACATTTTCGACCCCATTGCCTACACTCTCACTAGCCCATCTATCCTCAATAGTTGTTTATATCTTACCCTAACTGCCTCCTCTTTTAGTTTATAAACCTTCACCTCTCTTTTACTTACTGATTCTATTTTCCTTGTATCCCATCTACCTTTTACTCCCACTGTAGCTATAACTAAAAAGTGATCTGATATATCTGTAGCCCCTCTATAAACATGTACATCCTGAAGTCTACTCAACAGTGTTTTATCTATCAATACATAGTCCAACAAACTACTGTCATTACGCCCTACATCATATCTTGTATACTTATTTATCCTTTTTTCTTAAAATATGTATTACCTATAACTAAACCCCTTTCTATACAAAGTTCAATCAAAGGGCTCCCATTATCATTACACCTGGCACCCCAAACTTACCTACTACACCCTCTCTGCATGTTTCTCCCACTTTAGCATTTAGGTCCCCTACCACAATTACTCTCTCATTTGGTTCAAAAGTTCCTATACATTCGCTTAACATCTCCCAAAATCTCTCTCTCCTCTACACTCCTCTCTTCTCCAGGTGCATACACGCTTATTATGACCCACTTTTCGCATCCGACCCTTATTTTAATCCACATAATCCTTGAATTTACACATTTATATTCCCTCTTTTCCTTCCATAACTGATCCTTCAACATTATTGCTACCCCTTCCTTAGCTCTAACTCTCTCAGATACTCCTGACTTAATCCCATTTATTTCTCCCCACTGAAACTCGCCTACCCCCTTCAGCTTTGTTTCGCTTAGGGCCAGGACATCCAACTTCTTTTATTCATAACATCGGCAATCATCTCTTTCTTATCATCCGCCTACATCCACGCACATTCAGACAACCCAATTTTATAAAGTTTTTCTTCTTCTCGTTTTTAGTAGATTTGTACAGGAGAAGGGGTTACTAGCCCATTGCTCCCGGCATCTTAGTCGCCTCATACGACACGCATGACTTACGGAGGAAAGATTCTTTTCCACTTCCCCATGGACAATAGAGAAAATAAAAGGAACAAGAGCTATTAAGAAAAAGAAGAAAAACCTAGATGTGTGTATGTATATATATGCATGTGTATGCCAGTGTAGTGTGACCTAAAGTGTAAGTAGAAGTAGCTAGATATACCTGTTATCCAGCGTGTTTATGAGACAGAAAAAAGACACCAGCAATCCTACCATCATGTAAAACAGTTTCAGGTTTCTGTTTCACAGTCACCTGGCAGGACGGTAGTACCTCCCTGGGTGGTTGCTGTCTACCAACCTACTACCTAATAAATCTAAGTATTTTAGCTAAAAAATGAGTTTTGTCAGAAAAGCATCAAACCGCTCTAAAACGTCGATATATGCCATAAAATGCGATTTTAGCACATTTTTCTGAGCTTTTTAATGTTTCATGTATTTTTCGAAAATAATATGAAATATTCATAAAAATATTGATTTTTATAGATTTTTAATGGGATTTTTTTAAAAATATGTAAATAATTAATAAATATTCAAAAATGCTATAAAACGATATTTTATTGCATTTTTTGACGATTCAAGGCATTTTCACGGATTTTCTGAAAGACTATTTTTTTAGATATAATATACCTATGAGTAAGCTTCCTAAAAGA
This sequence comes from Cherax destructor, assembly GCA_009830355.1. Taxonomy (NCBI): domain Eukaryota; kingdom Metazoa; phylum Arthropoda; class Malacostraca; order Decapoda; family Parastacidae; genus Cherax; species Cherax destructor. The sequence continues at coordinate 3,161 of WNWK01047444.1, read as the reverse complement.
AAATCATAAAATTTTGCTTACTTTTCCCATAAATTTCAATTGCAGTAGAAATTATATTTAAAAGTGTGAAAATCTAAGTATTTTAGCTAAATAATGAGTTTTGCCAGAAACGCACTCAAACCGCTCTAAAACGTCGAAATATGCAATAAAATACGATTTTAGCACATTTTTCTGAGCTTTTTAATGTTTCATGTATATTTCGAAAATAATATGAAATATTCTATAAAAATATTGATTTTTATAGATTTTTAATGGGATTTTTTAAAAATATGTAAATAATTAATAAATATTAAAAAATGCTTTAAAACTTGATTTTATTGCATTTTTTGACGATTCAAGGCATTTTCACGGATTTTCTGAAAAACTATTTTTTTAGATAAAATATACCTATAAGTAAGCTTTCTAAAAGAAAATCATAAAATTTTGCTTACTTTTCCCATAAATTTCAATTGCAGTAGAAATTCTATTTAAAAGTGTGAAAATCTAAGTATTTTAGCTAAAAAATGAGTTTTGTCAGAAAAGCATCAAACCGCTCTAAAACGTCCAAAATATGCAATAAAATGCGATTTTAGCACATTTTTCTGAGCTTTTAATGTTTCATGTATTTTTCGAAAATAATATGAAATATTCTATAAAAATATTGATTTTATAGATTTTTAATGGGATTTTTAAAATATGTAAATAATTAATAAATAATAAAATGCTATAAAACTTGATTTTATTGCATTTTGACGATTAAGGCACTTTCAAGGTTTTGTGAAAACTATTTTTAGATAAAATATACCTATGAGTAAGCTTCCTAATAGAAAATCATAAAATTTTGCTTACTTTTACCATAAATTTCAATTGCAATAGAAATTCTATTTAAAAGTGTGAAAATCAAGTATTTTAGTTAAAAAATGAGTTTTGTCAGAAGAAGCATCAAACCGCTCTAAAACGTCGAAATATGCCATAAAATGCGATTTTAGCACATTTTCTGAGCTTTTTAATGTTTCATGTATTTTCGAAAATAATATGAAATATTCTATAAAAATATTGATTTTATAGATTTTTAATGGGATTTTTAAAAATATGTAAATAATTAATAAATATTAAAATGCTATAAAACTTGATTTTATTGCATTTTTGACGATTTAAGGCATTTTCAGGATTTTCTGAAAACTATTTTTAGATAAAATATACCTATGAGTAAGCTTCCTAAAGAAAATCATAAAATTTTGCTTACTTTTCCCATAAATTTCAATTTCAGTGAAATTCATTTAAAAGTGTGAAAATCTAAGTATTTTAGCTAAAAATGAGTTTTCCAGAAAAGCACTCAAACCGCTCTACTCAAACGTCGAAATATGCCATAAAATCGATTTTAGCACATTTTTCTGAGCTTTTAATGTTTCATGTATTTTCGAAAATAATATGAAATATTCATAAAAATATTGATTTTATAGATTTTAATGGGATTTTTAAAATATGTAAATAATTAATAAATATTCAAAATGCTATAAAACTTGATTTTATTGCATTTTTGACGATTCAGGATTTTAAACATTTTTAGAAAATATCTTTAAGTAAATTCCTAAGAAAATCAAAAATTTTATTTTCCTATCATTTCATAAAATTCAATTAAGTGAAAATTATATTTAATAAAATATTTTCAGCCTAAACGTCTAAAAGTCGAAAATCAATAAAATCGATTTAGCAATTTTTCTGACTTTTAATGTTTCATGATTTTAAAATTGAATATTCTTAATTTGATATATTTTTAAATTTTTAAAATATTAAATATTATAATTTAAAAATTATAAAATTATTTATTATTTTAACGATTAAGATTTTCATTATTTTTGAAAATTTTTAAAAATTTAGAATAGTTCTAAAAAAATATAAAATTTTGTACTTTCATAAATTCAATCATAAAATTCATTAATTTATCAAAATTTAGCAAAAATAGTTTTGGAAAAGATAAACTTCAAAATGATTGCCAAAAATCGATTTTAGCAAAATTCGACTTTAATGTTTCAGATTTTCGAAAATATTGAAATATTTTAATTTGATTTTATAGATTTTAATGGGATTTTATAAATATGAAATAATTTATATATATTAAAAATGTTTAAAATTGATTATTATTTTTAAATTCAAAGTATTTTCACTATTTTTGAAACTTTTTTAGATAAAAACTTAGAGTTCCTAAAAAAATATAAAATTTACTTTTCATAAATTTCAATTTCAGAAAATTAATTTTATTCAAAAAATGAGTTGAGAAAACATAAACGTCAAAATCGAAATATGCAATAAAATGATTTTAGCCAATTTCACTTTAAGTTTCTTAAATTTCGAAAATAAATGAAATATTCTATAAAAATATTGATTTTTAATTTTAAGGATTTTTAAAAATTGAAATATTAATAAAATTAAATCTATAATTATTTTATTGATTTTTAATTTAAGATTTTAAGATTTTAACAATTTTTTTTTTAGAAATTACCATAATAAGCTTCAAGAAAATCAAAAATTTTTATTTCCATAAATTTCAATTCATAGAAATTCATTAAAATTGTAAATCTAAGTATTTTAGTAAAAATGATTTTGTGAAAATCAAAGTTTAACTAAAATGATAATGCGATTAAGCACATTTTTCGACTTTAAGTTTCAGTATTTTTCAAAAAATTGAATTTTAAAAATTTGATTTTTATAGATTTTTAATGATTTTAAAAATATAAATATTAATAAATATAAAAATGTATAAAATTGATTTTATTGATTTTTTAATTTAAGGATTTAAGATTTTTGAAAACTATTTTGATAATATACCATGAGTAGCTTCTAATAGAAAATCTAAAATTTTTTTTTTACATAAATTAATTATAGAAATTCTATTTAAATAAGTATTTTCATAAATATTTGCAATAAAATATTTAAATTGAAATCTAAGATTTTAAAAATGATTTTCAAACATTAACTTTAAATTTTTTAAATAAATTGTTTTTAATTAATAGATTTTTATAATTTTATTATTTTTAAAAAAATAAAATAGTTATTAAATTTTTAATTAAATTATTTTATTTTTTAAATATTTAAATTTTAAAAATTAAAAAAATTATTTTAGATTTAAAATTTACTTTTAAATTTCTAAAAAATTAATTTAAAATTATTACTAAGAAATA
>WNWK01047443.1:0-13927 GCA_009830355.1 Cherax destructor | reverse complement strand
AGTTTCGCTCGCTCTTGGTAAAAACTTGGATCAAAAAGGCTTAGTTAATGTGCTTCTTTGACTCTTAGTTTCTTCTCTTTACTCTTGGTTTCTTCTCTTGACACTTAGTTTCTTCTCTTTGACTCCTGGGGTTTTGCTCATCCTCCATCACTGCTACACCTCCTCCACCCTTTTACACCTCCTCCATCACTGCTACACCCCCCTCCATCACTACCACCTCCCCCCATCACTTTTTCACTTCCTCCATCACTGCTACACCTCCTCCATCACTGCTACACCCTCCTCCATCACTGCTACACCTCCTGCATCTTTTACACCTCCTCCACTTCCTACTCCTCCTCCATCACTGTTCCCACCTCCTCCATCACTATACCCTCCTCCATCACTGCACACCTCCACCCTGCTACACCTCCTCCATCACTGCCACCTCCTCCATCACTGCCCCTCTCCATCACTGCTACCCCCTCAATCACTGCTACACCTCCATCACTGCTACACCTCCTCCTCCTCCCTCTTCCACCTGCCACACCTCTTCCATCACTGCTACCCCTCCTCCATCCCTACTACACCTCCTCCATCATGCTACACCTCCTCCTCCTCCTTCCCCTCCTCCATCACTGCTACACCTCCTCCATCACCCACCCCTCCATCACTGCCCCCTCCATCACTGCTCACCTCCTCCATCACTGCTACACCTCCTCCATCACTCCCACACCTCCTCCATCCTCCACCTCCTCCATCACTGCCACCTCCTCCATCACCTACACCCCCCCATCACTGCTACACCTCCTCCATCACTCCCCACCTCCCTCCATCACTGCTACACCTCCTCCATCACTGCTACACCTCCTCCATCACTGCTCCCCTCCCCTCCATCCTCCTTCCCCCCCCTCCATCACTGCTACACCTCCTCCATCACTGCCCCCTCCCCCCAACCCACTGCCACCTCCTCCATCACTACTACACCTCCTCCATCACTGCTCCCCCTCCTCCATCCCTCCTCCTCCATCCTTTCCCTCCTCCATCCTCTCCACCTCCTCCATCACTGCTACACCTCCTCCCATCACTGCTACACCTCCTCAATCACTGCTCCCTCCTCCATCACTACTACACCTCCTCCATCACTGCTACACCCCCTCCATCACTGCTACACCTCCTCCCCCACTCTACACTTCTCCCTCAAAACTACACTCCTCCATCACTGCTACACCCCCCTCCATCCTGCTACACCTCCTCAATCCTTTCTCCACCTCCTCCATCACTCCCTCCTCCATCTTTCACACCTCCTCCATCACTGCACACCTCCTCCATCACTACCACTTCCTCCATCACTGCTACACCTCCTCCATCACTGCTACACCTCCTCCATCACTGCTACACCTCCCCCAATCACTGTACACCTCCCCATCACTCTCACCTCCTCCATCACTGCTACACCTCCTCCATCACTGCTACCCTCCTCCATCACTACTCCTTCCTCCATCCTTCCACCCTCCTCCATCACTGTACACCTCCTCCATCACTCCCACATTTCCCCTCATCACTGCTACACCTCCTCAATCCTCACCTCCTCCATCACTGTCCACCTCCTCCATCACTGCTACACCACCCCATCATTGAGAGTCTGGCTCCCACATGCAACACCGTCAGTGTAACTTACTGACGCGGCTCTTTACCTTATTGAGCATCATTTGATTTAATTAATTATGAAGGCAGATGAAGAATGCGGGGGGGGTGTGTGTGTGTGTGTGTGTGGTGTTTTACCCCACCTATTTGTAGTTGCGGGGTCGATTCAAAACTCCTAGCTCCGCCTCTTCGCTGGTCGTTTTGGGTCCACTCCTCCATGAGACTGACCCGTATCTCTTCTTGTGTGTGTGTTGTGTGTGTGTGTGTGTGTGTGGGTGTTGTGTGTGTGTGTTGTATTGCCCTTTGAACTGGGCTAATGTATATAATGTTTTTCCTTTTTTCTATAATTTTATATTGCTGATATTATCGATAATAGCTAAATCGTTAATATCTTGCTTTTAATTATTATTAGGCTATTATTAGATTATCTTTTTGTATTTATTTACTTTAGGTAGGATGTAATTTTTTTATGTTGTGCTCGGGGTGTGTAGTAATTTTCCCTTGGTGTTGGCAAACGACTGTTACGCTGCCGGCGTCTAGTTGCGGGGGAGTCAGTCTCTGGACCACCTGAGCTGGGTGGTTGTTCCTCCTTCCTCTCTCTCTGGCCTGCTGACCTCGTCGAGTCAACACCTCACTCCATTTCTTCTTGTTTTCTCGACATTAGACTCTGTTGGGTAGAGTATGCATTCGTGGGTGAGGCGAATCATACTTCTCAGAACTCTGTGTAACTCTGTTCACAGAGAATAGACTAGACAGTGATTTTTCGACGTTGTTCTGGGTTGTGTGTCACCTTGACACTTTGATACTACTCAGGTCTCAAGCTCTAGCTCTGGACCTACTTCGATAAGGCATCTGTGCACCGCCACAGTTTGGGATTGTTTATGCTGAACCTAGCTTCAGTAGAAAGGGGGTTTTATGACTGTTTTGGAGGATCTACTGATGGTCCCCAGTTAGGGTCGATTTTCTATCTCCTTGTTCCTGACGCTGTGTTGCTGTTGCCTGTTATATTGCTGTTCTGCGAAGTGGTCATTTTACTAGACAATCAAGCTGTTCTGGTTGTCTGTTTGTTAGTACAGCTAGCTTATGAGAAGTTGTTCTGTCGTACACTGGTTGAGTCGAGTCTTAGAGTTACCGGGAGCACACTCATACACACATTTATTATTATTTATATATATTATTGTAGTTACTGACATTGTACCTGATGGTACTTCTGAGTCATTTATATATATATATATGTGCCCTCAGCACAGACTTATTGTATATGAGAGCAGTGTAGGAGCTACCCTCCTAATTAACCTAATTGATATCTTAATTAATATCTTTATATTTGATTTACTTTGCTACCCTAGATTTTCTCACTTTGATAATAAACCTTTTAAACATATCTGTATGGTTAGTACCTATCAGTTGCAATCCCTTAATCTATATAATATGTCGGATAACTGAACCAGGATACTGACTTTGTTGCAAAAGCCCAGTAACAGGCTGGATGCTAGAAGGGCTATCCTTTCTAGTGTTCACTGGAGATATCTATTATTAATAGATATCGTGTCATTTTGTAACAGTGTGTGTGTTTAAATTTGGCCGCCGAGGTGGCTAGTTTATTGTGCGCCTCATATCCATGCCGTGGAGGGTAGTACAAGAACATATGGATACACAAAAGGCCTAGGAACTAGGCCTCAAAAGGGTTAAAAGGAGTACATTTTGGATTTATATCTACAGTTCACTTATTTGTTGCAAGAAATCTTAGGAAATTTGCTTAATATGTCTGGTATCTTATATTCAGTAATAAGATATCTTAACATATTGCATAGGTTATTATACTGTTTATCTATATATTCATCAATAAGTGGACAATTAAGTACATAGTGTTCAAGATAGTGAACATAGGCCTGGCCACATACTTTATATTTGGTGTGATCATCATCTGTGTGCCTCCCAAACTGCCAGAAGTACTTGTAACCAAGCCTAAGCCTGGCCACCACACCATCAGTCAGTACTTGTAACCAAGCCTAAGCCTGGCCACCACAACATCAGTCAGTACTTGTAACCAAGCCTAAGCCTGGCCACCACAACATCAGTCAGTACTTGTAACCAAGCCTAAGCCTGGCCACCACAACATCAGTCAGTACTTGTAACCAAGCCTAAGCCTGGCCACCACAACATCAGTCAGTACTTGTAACCAAGCCTAAGCCTGGCCACCACAACATCAGTCAGTACTTGTAACCAAGCCTAAGCCTGGCCACCACAACATCAGTCAGTACTTGTAACCAAGCCTAAGCCTGGCCACCATAACATCAGTCAGTACTTGTAACCAAGCCTAAGCCTGGCCACCACAATATCAGTCAGTACTTGTAACCAAGCCTAAACCTGGCCACCACAACATCAGTCACTACTTGTAGCCAAGCCTAAGCCTGGCCACTACACCATCAGTCAGTACTTGTAACCAAGCCTAAGCCTGGCCACCACAACATCAGTCAGTACTTGTAACCAAGCCTAAGCCTGGCCACTACACCATCAGTCAGTACTTGTAACCAAGCCTAAGCCTGGCTACCACAACATCAGTCAGTACTTGTAACCAAGCCTAAGCCTGACCACCACACCATCAGTCAGTACTTGTAACCAAGCCTAAGCCTGGCCACCACAACATCAGTCAGTACTTGTAACCAAGCCTAAGCCTGGCCACCACACCATCAGTCAGTACTTGTAACCAAGCCTAAGCCTGGCCACCACAACATCAGTCAGTACTTGTAACCAAGCCTAAGCCTGGCCACCACAACATCAGTCAGTACTTGTAGCCAAGCCTAAGCCTGGCCACTACATCAGTCAGTACTTGTAGCCAAGCCTAAGCCTGGCCACTACACCATCAGTCAGTACTTGTAACCAAGCCTAAGCCTGGCCACCACAACATCAGTCAGTACTTGTAACCAAGCCTAAGCCTGGCCACCACAACATCAGTCAGTACTTGTAACCAAGCCTAAGCCTGGCCACCACAACATCAGTCAGTACTTGTAACCAAGCCTAAGCCTGGCCACCACAACATCAGTCAGTACTTGTAACTAAGCCTAAGCCTGGCCACCACAACATCAGTCAGTGTTCACATTGCAAGTTACTCCATAAACGTACTTATCTACGTTCATGCTACCATACTAAGTTATAGATCTACTCAGGCTTCTAACTGCATTCCTATAGCAATCATTACCTCTGTTCTAATATTATTCCTAATGCTAGACACAGATATACCAAAGTTATATTCTGTGTTTTCCTTCAGGTAAATTTCTTCAATAAACTTAGCAACTTCATGAAGTAATCCAAAGTGTGATGGAATCCATTTTCCCGGATTTTTTGTTTTTGTTTCTATATCTGGCTTCCCCAATGAGCATATTATAAGAGTCATTATGTGAGTGCAGAGCCTTCAGTGATGACATGGGAGCAGTAGCAATCACAGAGACAAACTCAGGGTTCTAAAGTTAACTTTGAAAGATTGAGCGAGGGGGGTGGGTGCTACGCCTCTCACTGTATAAATTCTGAGATTCATCTCTCTCTCTCTCTCTCTCTCTCTCTCTCTCTCTCTCTCTTTATAATCGTCCAAGAAAAGTCAATTAAAACTTACATAGAACTTAGCAACGCTAGAAGAAAATAAAGTTAACACCAGTTGTGTTCCTCAACACCACCACTGGTAACACCAGTTGTGTTCCTCAACACCACCGCTGGTAACACCAGTTGTGTTCCTCAACACCACCGCTGGTAACACCAGTTGTGTTCCTCAACACCACCGCTGGTAACACCAGTTGTGTTCCTCAACACCACCGCTGGTAACACAAGTTGTGTTCCTCAACACCAGCGCTGGTAACACCAGTTGTGTTCCTCAACACCACCGCTGGTAACACCAGTTGTGTTCCTCAACACCACCGCTGGTAACACAAGTTGTGTTCCTAACACCACCGTTGGTAACACCAGTTGTGTTCCTCTACACCACCGCTGGTAACACCAGTTGTGTTCCTCAACACCACCGCTGGTAACACAAGTTGTGTTCTCAACACCACCGTTGGTAACACCAGTTGTGTTCCTCAACACCACCGCTGGTAACACCAGTTGTGTTCCTCAATACCACCACCGGTAACACCAGTTTTGTTCTCAACACCACCGCTGGTAACACCAGTTGTGTTCCTCAACACAACCACCGTTAACACCAGTCTTGTTCCTCAACACCACCGCTGGTAACACCAGTGTGTTCCTCAACACCACCGCTGGTAACACCAGTTGTGTTCCTCAACACCACCGCTGGTAACACAAGTTGTGTTCCTCAACACCACCGCTGGTAACACCAGTTGTGTTCCTCAACACCACCGCTGGTAACACCAGTTGTGTTCCTCAACACCACCGCTGGTAACACCAGTTGTGTTCCTCAACACCACCACTGGTAACACCAGTTGTGTTCCTCAACACCACCGCTGGTAACACCAGTTGTGTTCCTCAACACCACCACTGGTAACACCAGTTGTGTTCCTCAACACCATCGCTGGTAACACCAGTTGTGTTCTCAATACCACCACTGGTAACACCAGTTGTGTTCCTCAACACCACCGCTGGTAACACCAGTTGTGTTCCTCAACACCACCGCTGGTAACACCAGTTGTGTTCCTCAACACCACCGCTGGTAACACAAGTTGTGTTCCTCAACACCACCGCTGGTAACACCAGTTGTGTTCCTCAACACCACCGCTGGTAACACCAGTTGTGTTCCTCAACACCACCACTGGTTACACCAGTTGTGTTCCTCAACACCATCGCTGGTAACACCAGTTGTGTTCTCAATACCACCACTGGTAACACCAGTTGTGTTCCTCAACACCACCGCTGGTAACACCAGTTGTGTTCCTCAACACCAGCGCTGGTAACACCAGTTGTGTTCCTCAACACCAGCGCTGGTAACACCAGTTGTGTTCCTCAACACCAGCGCTGGTAACACCAGTTGTGTTCCTCAACACCAGCGCTGGTAACACCAGTTGTGTTCCTCAACACCAGCGCTGGTAACACCAGTTGTGTTCCTCAACACCAGCGCTGGTAACACCAGTTGTGTTCTCAATACCACCACTGGTAACACCAGTTGTGTTCCTCAACACCACCGCTGGTAACACCAGTTGTGTTCCTCAACACCACCGCTGGTAACACCAGTTGTGTTCCTCAACACCAGCGCTGGTAACACCAGTTGTGTTCCTCAACACCAGCGCTGGTAACACCAGTTGTGTTCTCAATACCACCACTGGTAACACCAGTTTTGTTCCTCAACACCAGCGCTGGTAACACCAGTTGTGTTCCTCAACACCAGCGCTGGTAACACCAGTTGTGTTCCTCAACACCAGCGCTGGTAACACCAGTTGTGTTCCTCAACACCAGCGCTGGTAACACCAGTTGTGTTCTCAATACCACCACTGGTAACACCAGTTTTGTTCCTCAACACCAGCGCTGGTAACACCAGTTGTGTTCCTCAACACCAGCGCTGGTAACACCAGTTGTGTTCTCAACACCACCGCTGGTAACACCAGTTGTGTTCCTCAACACCACCGCTGGTAACACCAGCTGTGTTCCTCAACACCACCACTGGTAACACCAGCTGTGTTCCTCAACCCCACCACTGGTAACACCAGCTGTGTTCCTCAACACCACCGCTGGTAACACCAGTTGTGTTCCTCAACACCACCACTGGTAACACCAGCTGTGTTCCTCAACACCACCACTGGTAACACCAGTGGTGGTGATACCAGGACGGTGACACTCCTATAAGAATAGGTCTACTCAGATAAGAATGGTGGCACTGAGATGTGAATGTGTTCTTATAGCCGATATTAAGCACATATGTGCCCATCTATGTGTGGTTGCAGGGGTCTAGTCTCAGCTCTTGGCCCCGTCTCTTCGCTGGCCGCTACCACCTTCAATTTCTCCTGGCTTCGAGAGCCTTATCGTATCTATTCTTAAAGCTATGTATAGATCCTGCCTCCACTATGCCTGCTCTAAGGCTGAAGAAGTATTTCCTAACATTCCAGCTGCGTCCTGGTGTTTCTGTTTTCCAGCTCTTGAGCAAGGTGTCCCTGTCCATCAGTCAGTACTTGTAACCAAGCCTAAGCCTGACCACCACACCATCAGTCAGTACTTGTAACCAAGCCTAAGCCTGGCCACCACAACATCAGTCAGTACTTGTAACCAAGCCTAAGCCTGGCCACCACACCATCAGTCAGTACTTGTAACCAAGCCTAAGCCTGGCCACCACAACATCAGTCAGTACTTGTAACCAAGCCTAAGCCTGGCCACCACAACATCAGTCAGTACTTGTAGCCAAGCCTAAGCCTGGCCACTACATCAGTCAGTACTTGTAGCCAAGCCTAAGCCTGGCCACTACACCATCAGTCAGTACTTGTAACCAAGCCTAAGCCTGGCCACCACAACATCAGTCAGTACTTGTAACCAAGCCTAAGCCTGGCCACCACAACATCAGTCAGTACTTGTAACCAAGCCTAAGCCTGGCCACCACAACATCAGTCAGTACTTGTAACCAAGCCTAAGCCTGGCCACCACAACATCAGTCAGTACTTGTAACTAAGCCTAAGCCTGCCACCACAACATCAGTCAGTGTTCACATTGCAAGTTACTCCATAAACGTACTTATCTACGTTCATGCTACCATACTAAGTTATAGATCTACTCAGGCTTCTAACTGCATTCCTATAGCAATCATTACCTCTGTTCTAATATTATTCCTAATGCTAGACACAGATATACCAAAGTTATATTCTGTGTTTTCCTTCAGGTAAATTTCTTCAATAAACTTAGCAACTTCATGAAGTAATCCAAAGTGTGATGGAATCCATTTTCCCCGGATTTTTTTGTTTTTTGTTTCTATATCTGGCTTCCCCAATGAGCATATTATAAGAGTCATTATGTGAGTGCAGAGCCTTCAGTGATGACATGGGAGCAGTAGCAATCACAGAGACAAACTCAGGGTTCTAAAGTTAACTTTGAAAGATTGAGCGAGGGGGGTGGGTGCTACGCCTCTCACTGTATAAATTCTGAGATTCATCTCTCTCTCTCTCTCTCTCTCTCTCTCTCTCTCTCTCTCTTTATAATCGTCCAAGAAAAGTCAATTAAAACTTACATAGAACTTAGCAACGCTAGAAAGAAAATAAAGTTAACACCAGTTGTGTTCCTCAACACCACCACTGGTAACACCAGTTGTGTTCCTCAACACCACCGCTGGTAACACCAGTTGTGTTCCTCAACACCACCGCTGGTAACACCAGTTGTGTTCCTCAACACCACCGCTGGTAACACCAGTTGTGTTCCTCAACACCACCGCTGGTAACACAAGTTGTGTTCCTCAACACCAGCGCTGGTAACACCAGTTGTGTTCCTCAACACCACCGCTGGTAACACCAGTTGTGTTCCTCAACACCACCGCTGGTAACACAAGTTGTGTTCCTCAACACCACCGTTGGTAACACCAGTTGTGTTCCTCTACACCACCGCTGGTAACACCAGTTGTGTTCCTCAACACCACCGCTGGTAACACAAGTTGTGTTCCTCAACACCACCGTTGGTAACACCAGTTGTGTTCCTCAACACCACCGCTGGTAACACCAGTTGTGTTCCTCAATACCACCACCGGTAACACCAGTTTTGTTCCTCAACACCACCGCTGGTAACACCAGTTGTGTTCCTCAACACAACCACCGTTAACACCAGTCTTGTTCCTCAACACCACCGCTGGTAACACCAGTTGTGTTCCTCAACACCACCGCTGGTAACACCAGTTGTGTTCCTCAACACCACCGCTGGTAACACAAGTTGTGTTCCTCAACACCACCGCTGGTAACACCAGTTGTGTTCCTCAACACCACCGCTGGTAACACCAGTTGTGTTCCTCAACACCACCGCTGGTAACACCAGTTGTGTTCCTCAACACCACCACTGGTAACACCAGTTGTGTTCCTCAACACCACCGCTGGTAACACCAGTTGTGTTCCTCAACACCACCACTGGTAACACCAGTTGTGTTCCTCAACACCATCGCTGGTAACACCAGTTGTGTTCTCAATACCACCACTGGTAACACCAGTTGTGTTCCTCAACACCACCGCTGGTAACACCAGTTGTGTTCCTCAACACCACCGCTGGTAACACCAGTTGTGTTCCTCAACACCACCGCTGGTAACACAAGTTGTGTTCCTCAACACCACCGCTGGTAACACCAGTTGTGTTCCTCAACACCACCGCTGGTAACACCAGTTGTGTTCCTCAACACCACCGCTGGTTACACCAGTTGTGTTCCTCAACACCATCGCTGGTAACACCAGTTGTGTTCTCAATACCACCACTGGTAACACCAGTTGTGTTCCTCAACACCACCGCTGGTAACACCAGTTGTGTTCCTCAACACCAGCGCTGGTAACACCAGTTGTGTTCCTCAACACCAGCGCTGGTAACACCAGTTGTGTTCCTCAACACCAGCGCTGGTAACACCAGTTGTGTTCCTCAACACCAGCGCTGGTAACACCAGTTGTGTTCCTCAACACCAGCGCTGGTAACACCAGTTGTGTTCTCAACACCAGCGCTGGTAACACCAGTTGTGTTCTCAATACCACCACTGGTAACACCAGTTGTGTTCCTCAACACCACCGCTGGTAACACCAGTTGTGTTCCTCAACACCACCGCTGGTAACACCAGTTGTGTTCCTCAACACCAGCGCTGGTAACACCAGTTGTGTTCCTCAACACCAGCGCTGGTAACACCAGTTGTGTTCTCAATACCACCACTGGTAACACCAGTTTTGTTCCTCAACACCAGCGCTGGTAACACCAGTTGTGTTCCTCAACACCAGCGCTGGTAACACCAGTTGTGTTCCTCAACACCAGCGCTGGTAACACCAGTTGTGTTCCTCAACACCAGCGCTGGTAACACCAGTTGTGTTCCTCAACACCAGCGCTGGTAACACCAGTTGTGTTCTCAATACCACCACTGGTAACACCAGTTTTGTTCCTCAACACCAGCGCTGGTAACACCAGTTGTGTTCCTCAACACCAGCGCTGGTAACACCAGTTGTGTTCCTCAACACCACCGCTGGTAACACCAGTTGTGTTCCTCAACACCACCGCTGGTAACACCAGCTGTGTTCCTCAACACCACCACTGGTAACACCAGCTGTGTTCCTCAACCCCACCACTGGTAACACCAGCTGTGTTCCTCAACACCACCGCTGGTAACACCAGTTGTGTTCCTCAACACCACCACTGGTAACACCAGCTGTGTTCCTCAACACCACCACTGGTAACACCAGTGGTGGTGATACCAGGACGGTGACACTCCTATAAGAATAGGTCTACTCAGATAAGAATGGTGGCACTGAGATGTGAATGTGTTCTTATAGCCCGATATTAAGCACATATGTGCCCATCTATGTGTGGTTGCAGGGGTCTAGTCTCAGCTCTTGGCCCCGTCTCTTCGCTGGCCGCTACCACCTTCAATTTCTCCTGGCTTCGAGAGCCTTATCGTATCTATTCTTAAAGCTATGTATAGATCCTGCCTCCACTATGCCTGCTCTAAGGCTGAAGAAGTATTTCCTAACATTCCAGCTGCGTCCTGGTGTTTCTGTTTTCCAGCTCTTGAGCAAGGTGTCCCTGTCCACCCTTTCAAGTCTTCTCAGTATTTTGTACGTTGTTGTCATATCATCCCTATCGTCATGTTTAGCTTCCCTAGTTTCTCCTCACAGCTTGATAAATTAGACACATATGCAACACTTGAGTATCTTTATTGTGAAACGTTTCGCCACACAGTGGCTTCGTCAGTCCAGTGCAAAGAATGGTGAAGATCAGGAGTTTGAGGTAATCAGTCCCTCAGACGCATAAGCGTCTAATTTATCAACCTATCAGTTCTTTGAACCATTTATCTACGTTGTCCTCAAAGTAAATACTTCTTAACACCGGGACTAGTCTCTTGTTTCGGGCTCCACACTGGTGCTTCGTATTCAATATAGGCTTGACGTCTGCCATACAAAGTGTAGTGAATGACTCCTTACTAAGGTTCGTGAGAACTAATGTTAGTTCTGCTGGAGTTATTCCGCTCAGGTGAGCCTCAGGCTATGTGCGTGTGCTTGTATACGCTCACACAGACGGTCACAGGTATCTAATCTTATACAGTCATGTGTGTATTTCTGCATTCACAAAGTCATGTGTGTCAGCACCGAAGAAGACAGTCACGTGCGGTACTGGCTTAAATCTTGAGTTATCTACAGCAATTCGGTGAACAAGAACAGCAACTCAGGAATGATAATTGTTCTTGACAGTCACGCAACTTGTGTGCGTGTGTGCGTGTGTTATCACTACACTGTCTTGATGACTGAGGTCACCTTGTGTATGAAAAGTGTTGATCCGTCACACTGCACGCAACACAAGTGTCATTTGTTGTCCCACAACACAGTTAAATCCTCCTCTACTTATCGCCTAGTCCCTTTCTCAACCCATTATTTGTATTTACTTTTTCCATGTCGCATCCCTTCCTTGTCCCACACTTCCTTTTTCCATCCCTTTTATCTCTTTCTTGTCTCACTCTTCCATATCCCACCTTACCAAGTCACCTTACAAATTCGCAAGAACTCGTCTAACCCTTCATCAATACACAGTAAAAGCCATATATGACTCCTTGACCTGGCGGGCCAGAGCCAGTACTCAGCCATGCTCCTCTCTTGTTGTGACTGTTTCTCTCAGCTCTCCACTGTTAACATCACCATCGACATAATCCCTCGTCACTTATACAGTCCCTCGGGTCTCCCCATCATTCGAGTGTCCTGTGTAACAGTCACTCCGCCCCTAGTAGGACACCTGTGTAGCTGATGTAGCACTGAGGCGGCTAACTGGCACTGAGAGGCTAACTGGCACTGAGAGTGCAACTGTAGCAGTGCAGACAACAGCTAACAAAACACACGGTGCAGACCAAGCTCTCACTGGGACAATGGTTAATGAGATAACTGACTTTTCAGTCGGCTTCAGTATTCTACAAAGTTTTACAATCGTCTTGAATAAAAACTCATGTATAAATTAAGCTAGGCTAACCCAATCAAGTCAAATTCTAACATATTTCTGTCGGGGTCCTCGTGTTAATGCGCTCGAAGAATGTTGACGAGGTTGTTCCCGAGCATCAAAAATATTTCTTCACGTAGGTTGAAGACATTGATTGAATTTGCAGACTCTGGCAATAAGCAGAACTAGAAGAGATATGACAAGTGTACAGATGAAAAATATAAATAAATTAAATAAATATAAATAGCATGTTCAAAATATCTGACCAAGTCAAAGACTCACAGCAATGGTTTCAAGTTGGACAAATTTACATTTAGAAAGGATACAGATTTGGCAATAGAGTTGTAGACGAGTAGAACAAACTTCCAGGAAGCGTCACTGAATGACTGGATTTGAGACTGACCTGCGCAGTCCATCTCAAATTCAACTTACCCAACATTCTCCACCTGACTCTCCACCGTATATATACATTCAAGTACTCTTTACCCGAGTAGATCTGTTTGTGACTTGATAAAGGCCACTGTGTGGGCGAAACGTTGTCAAAAAAAGTTGGCATTATGCTGCATTTGTCTTTATTTTTCCATTTTGTCGATATTTTTGACCTTTTATCACCATGGTGATGTGTACCCCATTACCTGGCCTCAGGTAGCAGGTGGTTATCCAGTGCCTCCCACTGGATAACCTGGATAACTGTGTTGTGGTAAGTCTACCACTACACAGGATATATTAATGCTGGTAGAATTACCGACAATATGTTAGGTAAAAGGACAAAAGTGCAACTAATGTGACATTTTATTGTGGCAACGTTTCGCTCTTGTGTTGCGCTTGTGTCCTTTTACCTAACAAGCTGAAATAAACAGTGAACGAAACGTCTCCAGATAAATTGGATTTATATTTTATCGACTTGACGAGGTGATTGTGGCTGCATGTCGCTTGTTTACCACCAGTCAAGAATACTTTCATCCCTAAAACAGGCATTAAAATATTCTAAAATAGGTTATTACGTTGTATATACACTTGAGAGAGACGTCTCTCGGTGTACATGGTTTTCTAATAAGTGTTGCATGTGTTGTTATTTCCCAGGAATAGGTTTAAGTAAGTGTATTTGGCGCACGCAACATTGCCATCATTGTTTTTATGGGAAGGTTGGACAGCCCCTACCATCACATTTTATGATATATTACATTATTTTACGAGACAAACCGAGAATCCATCATAAGGCGTCAGTCAC